>WYDI02039723.1:0-10472 GCA_009867235.2 Psittacus erithacus
GAGGGGATGGGGGGGTGGGGAGGGAGGTGATGGTGGAGGGGGGAGGGGTGGGGGGGGGAGGGAGGGGGGGGGGGTGGGGAGGGGGGGGGGGGGGGGAGGGAGGGGAGGGGAAGGGAAGGGAAGGGAAGGGAAGGAACTGCACTAGACTAGAATAGAAATGGAATAGGCTATGCTGTGTGGTGCTTCTGCGTCTGCAGGACAGGTGATGCCCTGGGTCTGGTGGGTCTGCCCAGAAAGGCAGCTTTCTGCAGTGCAGGTCCTGGACCTGTCTAGGAGACAGGAAAGGCTCAGCTACAGCATGGCACAGGCTGAGACTGAGGGTCCAGGGCTGGGCTGGGATGTGTACCCTGGGCCCTTGGCAGGGGGCAATGGAGTGAGGGTCCCAGTGGAGATGGGTCCAAGACACTGAGGGCTTTGAGCACCCCCAGGACTCTGGCAGAATTGGACCTGCTCTGCTCATAGGCTCTCCTTTAGACATTGATGGCTGGCCTCTTTGGAGACCAAGTACTGGGCATATGGACTTTCTCTCTGATGTAGTACTGTTCTTCTTAGGCTCTTGAGTTTCAGTATGTTTTCCCAAGGGAAACAGCTCAGGCATCTCTAAAAATGAGTACAAGAAAACTGAAACAAATCCTCATGGAACTGAACAGGTATTGCTCACCTCAAAAAGATTTGCAATCATTTGAGTGAGCAGCATGTCCTACTTCAGACTGAGGCTTCCAGCCTTGCTAGTGCTAGAGATGTGGAAACCCAGCTCAACTGGATGAACACAGAAGACTTCCATGATACCACACGTCTTCCTCTGCTCTGGGACCTCTGGGAAGATTAAGATTAAACATTACAAAGAAATTCTTCCCTGTGATGGTGGTAAGGCACTGGCACAGGTTACCCAGAGAAGCTGTGGCTACCCCATCCCTGGCAGTGTTCAAGGCCAGGTTGGATGGGGCTTGGCTGCGGGCAACCTGGTCTAGTGGAAGGTTTCCCTGCCTATGGCAGGGTGTTGGGACTGGATGATCTCTAAAGTCCCTTCCAGCCCAGGCCATTCTATGATTCTATGATGGCCCACCCCAGCAGCACTTTTTTCTAATCCAGCCTGATTTGGTGTTATTTCACTTATTTGATGTCAATCTGTGCCTCCGCTACCTTGAGGAGGGCTGTAGTTTGCGTCAGTGAGAGAGTAGAGTCAGGTCTTCAGAAGTCACCGGCAAATGTCAGGGCTGGAAGGATAATTTTCACCCTTAATCAAGGCTACAGAGTAGCAGGCAAATGGTTATGAGACAGTCTCATCTGGGGTCTAAAGACCCTTGAATTGCAAATAGTGTTTGTTCTGCTCTCCTTCAGCAGCCCTTCTGTGTGAGCACACATCTGTGCCTGGGAGAAGAAGAAGGAACCACATGCTTTATCGAAGATGAATGAATTCAGTATTCATTTTAAAACATTAAAACTTCAGATGGCTTCCCAAGGTGTCCTTTATGTGGCACAATTACACTGTTACAGAATCTTCCTTTTTTATTCTTGTGTGACTTTCACTGGGGAAAATCATGCTGAAAGCAACAGCTATTTTACAAATATTATAGACCTGGACGTGACTTTTTGCCAAGTCTTTCCACTAAGTGCAGGCTATGTTCAGTAAAAATACTGTGTCAAGGCCAATATATACTAGCTAGAGATTCATTAAACATCTTGGCTTTTATTGCCTTGTTTGGCCAAAACCAAATAACATTACCTCTCCTTGTCGAAAGATGTAACTTGCATGCAAGCTTGCTTTGGTTTTTATTGCTGGTCCTTTTAGGAATCTCTGAGTAAATTTTCCAGCCATTTTCTTGCATAAACACCAGCAGCAAGACCAGCAGCAGGACCAGTGAGGTGCGTGGGCAGCCTGCACCCTGCCAGCCTGATGAGAGAAGCAGCAGAGAGAGAACAGCTCAGCTGCAGCTGAACCCAGGGCACCCACATGCATGGATGGAAACAGTGTTAAGGCTTTGGGACAGTTATTGTGATAATATTTTTTTCTGCTACCTTTCCTCCTAATTCTCCTTCTTTTAATTCTAACTGGTTTTTGGTGAAACCCTTCAACAAAGATCCTCTCATCTTAGGCACACCATGTCTTACAGGGACAGAAGCACCACCCAATATGCCTTACTGTTAATGCATGGGCTCCAGGTCAGACGGTAAGGAAAGGGTGTCTGCTAGGGCTATCGGGACATTTTTAATGGTTGCATTTGGATGAAAGAGCCCTGGGGCACTCTGCCAAAGCAATTTTCCTGTTTCCAAATGCCTGGAAAATAGGCACAAGGCAACAGTGAGGGTGAGGGAGGAGGAAGGCTTGGCTCGAGACACCTTTGTGCTCATCTGCTATCACAGCAATGGCACCCCCGTGTCCCTTTCAGAAATGTCACCGTCTACTAACTGCTGTTCCACCTTACCTTATGCAGCGGGACCTAGGAGACCCGCACCTTGTTCTTAAGTTACAGGAAACTTATGTCAGGTTCAATGGGCAGGTACTACTTCTGCAAATATCAGCCAGCGAGCGCTGCAGCCTCTTTTGGGCAGCCACAAGAGGGCAATAGGACCAAACATAGCTGCTTCTGGCTGAGAGGTCCCTTTCAGCACAGAGTATGTACTCGAGGAGCTCATCTCTCCAAGATGCTGGGCACTCTGGGAAGGTACATGTGTGCAGAGCTGCCTGGAGTCAGGAAGATGCATCCCTGCATCAGGAACATCAATTTGGCCCTGCAGCCACAACCAGGTCGGCCTCACTCGGGAGCCATGAGCAGATCACATGTAGAAAGCTCATGCTGATCTGCATGCAGGGCCTCTACGGGGCCCAGCAAGAAGGGGACACCTCCAATTCTGGTGCAGGAAGCTCACTGGGAACTGCTCACCCACCTTGCTCCATGGGAAGCAATCAGGGTTTCACCACTGCTTTCAGGTGGCAATATCTTTCAGCTCTGCAACCCACAGCCAGCAGGCATGTAGAATGAGAATTGCTGCTAGCATATTAAAATAATTGTGTCCTGTGCCCATATTAAAAGCTGAAGTGGTGTATTCTCACCATAACAAAACCCAGTGGGAACCAGATAAATGTTCCCATTGTGAAAGTACATATTGTAGCAGGATTCAGCTATTAGCTGCATCAGAACAACGAAGAAACCTGCTATTTGCATAGAACATCACTGTATTTTACTTCTGTGCTTTCCATTTAGTAACCTTCAAACAATGTTTTTACAGAGACAAGTAGAGGCAAGGACAAGAGGGAAAGCTGTATGTTTACATACCAAACACAGTGTGCCTTGAAAAGAGAAAAAAATCAAATGGAGAATAGAAAAAAAAATCATGACTGTTGAATCCAGGTCAGCTCTGTGTGAACAATCCTGCTAACAGGCCACATTAACCAAAGGGAAAATTAGTTCTTGCTGTTGGAATTGTTACAAATGAGAGCTGTTAAAAGCTGAGGTTATTACTGTGAAGCTGGACTGTACTTAAAAATGTTATTGAAGATTTTCTAGTCGCCTAATAATTTTAGTCAGTACCACTTAAAAGATCAGCTGAAAACGTGGTAATTTCTGCATAATACAAACAAGGCTTATTCTTCAGCATGCAAAGCTACTGTGGTTTTATATTTAAGGTTTACGTAAAGCAGCCTTGGAGCTTAGAGGTGCTGGTCACCGTCATGTGAGAATTAAGTTACTAGCACAACTCACCCCCACTAATAGACCAACAAGTTTTGAAAAGGCCCCCAAAAAAAGCCTGTGAGATGAATATTAACATCTACAGATTAAAGAGGACTACCAGACACTGGGGTCTGGCAATTCAGCTCCAGAAAACTGGCTCAAATCCAGACCATAATAAAAGTAGTTAGCTCCAAGGAGCCTATGTGCCAGAACTGCTGATCTGAGTTTCTCACAGACATGAGCCTTAGAAGCTGCAGATTAAGCATGCACCTCAGCTGACCTAGGTTGAGCTCTCCATGGAGCAGACACTGCTAATTGTCCCAGATGTGTCGGCAGAGGAGAGCGCCCAGCTTCCCAGCTCAGAAGTCAATGCCTGCTGGGCATATTTATTTCAGGTTTTAAAGTCAAAACTCAGGGCAAAAGGCATATCATGACTATAAGGCTAACTGGATTTGCCCCAGCAATCCATTGCCCCAGCTGAAAGACATATCTCCTTGCAAATCCCTTCCCTCTGAGGTGGTCTGTGAAGAAGCACAGACCAGAGCTCACACTAGCACAGTATTTTGACCGAGATGACTTTAGCTAGGGGATAGAAATGATCACCATATATCATGGCTGCTTATTCTCCAGAAAGCCCCTCCATAGCTGGGAGGGGTACCAAACAAGTTTTCCCACTCTTCATGATGGGGGAATTCAGGACAACCTTCTCATTGCAAAAACTGGGATATACGGGATGTTCATTGAGTCACCAAGAGCCACGCTGGCCTGTGCACAACAGCACCAGGGTCCCTGTGTAGGGTGGACACCAGTCCCATGGACATCAGTCCAGCAGTCAGGGAAGTGCTCAGCACTGGTGGCCTGGGTAACTCCACAGCAGTGAGGTACCCTTCTGTAAGGGATACAGCAGGGACAGCTGAGGAGGATTTTGTGTCTTCAGCTGGATGAAGGGAGGTCAAGACAGGCCACTGACCTCACCTCCCTCATGGGAGAGAGCCCCTGCAGCACAGCCTGCAGACACCAAACTTCCCCTTCCATCTGCCCCCACAATTTCCCAGAGCCTGGAGTTATGCAAAAGGTTTTGCTCCATTTCCCTCCATGGCTATCATGTCAGCTTATGGGTAAATTGCCATGACAATTACGGAGAATAATGGGAAGATGTGACATATGTTTCTTTTACTTCAGTGCTGTCTGCTGAAAATTGGAACTAAAAGGTACCAGGCAGCTTCTTCCCTGTCTCTGGAATTTCACAGAGGGTGACTCCGAAGCATTAAACATGCAGAAATAATTACACTTTCACAGACTAAATTAAAAACAATGAAAGTGCATGATTTTCTTTGTAGCAACCCTTGCTTGCAGCAGTTCTGTACATTTCAGATAAATAGAGTAGATGGTACAAAACCTTTTGGAAGCTAATCAAAACCTGTAACACAACAATAAAATCTTCTCACAGCTGGAGCTACAGAACAGCATTAATATTTACTAGCCAATGGGTATGTTTACATGAAAGAGGATTCTAAGAGTATCTTCAATACACAATTAAGGCATACATGGGCTGGCAAGAAAATAAAATTAATCTTTTTATATGTCTATGCTAACATCTCTGGTAATGGGCTAATAATTACAAATGTACATGCAAAGTTCTTGCAATAGGGAAGATTTTGCAGCAAACTTTACTCTCATTTAAGCACATCTCAAAGTCAACTGTGGCTTCTAAATTGTAGGACACAAAAGAACAAACCCCAAAGGTTTAATTTCGAATCAACTACTTCATCACACTGCTTGTCGACTAAGATTTAGCGTGAGAACTATGGATATATTTCACAAACACCCAGACAACAATAATACCATTCAGTTGGTGTTCAAGGCTAGGGAGAAATGGTTTGGTGAGCAAAATACATCTTTTTTAACTAGAAAATATGAGGTGATATTCTTTTAGGTCTACCCTTGTGTTTGGTGTCAGAGCCCAGGCTGGGTTCTGCACTGGTGATGGACAAGAGCTGTGGTGTGTACGGTATCTTACAGTGAAATGATCTGGATGTTCATTCCCATTTGTGCCAAGAATCACCTACCTTTAGGGCTGTTCTGCTAAGAGCTGAGTAAGGCTTTGCAGCATTAGGACCTCAGTTCAATCCTGTAATTCCTGGCATGTTGTTTTTCATTATTATGTATTTGTGATTCATTTGAATTTCTGCTACAGAAATACCAGTACGATATCCTGTATATCCCAGATGAAAACAGCTGAAAGATGGGGAAAAGAAATATTGTCAGTGTTCAAATGAATGATTGCCTACATCATCTTGCCTTAAAATGTTTGAACTATAAAAAAAATGAGCATCAGTCTTAACAAAAATTATTAGTTTGGGTCTATCAGTCATTAGTTATTCCTTCATCTTTAAAGACTCTGTTATCAAAATGTTATCAAAAACATTGGTAGTGAAAGTCTTGGGCTTTCTTCTTCAGAAAGAGGTTATTAAAAGGGGGAAAGGAAATAAATTTAAGCATCCAATTTATTTAGTTTTTTGGGTTTTTTTTTTTTAATTGTTTCTCACCTTGGAAAATGGAAAGTCACCAGCATCAGTTTCATGTTACTGGAATAAGTTTCACTTTCGGGTTGTCAGAGCTGCCATATTATGGCTGCCAACACTGCAGGATGAAATTTATTGCTTGAAAAACAACGGCTCCCACTGGATTTAGAAAACAATATAATTGCAGTATTTTATAGGGCATAAGTTTCATAAATGCCAGAAGTAATTGGCCTCTCACCCCCATCCTCAGTGTCTGTTTAGTTCCTCTCCCTTCATTCCCCCCAGGATAGGTCTGGGACCACTCCAAGCCGACAATGTTCTCTGCATGACAAGCATACTGACGCACTGAAAGGAGAACAGCATTAATTGCCAGCTTAAGCCTAAAACCACACAAGAGAATTGTTAAGCAAGCCTCAGGGTCGGGTACAACCGGCCTAACCCCTCTGAAGCTGGGAATGACACCAAATTGCATCAGACTACCCACAAGCAGAGCACCCTGCTGAAGAGTCCAGACTGACCTGAGCACATCAGAAGTCAGTGTCATGTCGGTTTTCATCTCCCCAAGCCAGAGATGCTAATTTTCATTCATGGATAAGAAATAAAGGTAATGCCTTAGAAGAAATTCAAGCGTTTGGCTGAAGGACGAATAACTGAGCATTCCCATAACATGAAGAGTAAAGAAAGCAAGAGTGAGTCTAGTTTTTATTTTGTCCTATCTTCCTTTCTAGTATTAGTAAACATTCACTGCAAGCCATGTTTTCTAGAAAGAAATCACAAAGGGGGAAAAAAAAGGTAAGAAATGGAAAAGGGCAGAACCATAGAGGTGGTTAGAGATAACGAAAGTGACGGTCTAATTTTAAGCAGAAAGAAAAATTAAGAAAACCAATACATTTCCTGGGTAAAAAGAAGGAAAGTAAAAGCAGTTCTTCAGCATGAACAGGAGCCAAGAATGAAATCCTGGTCCCTGGGCACAACCCAGCACTTGGCAGAATAATTTCCATAGGATTTAGGAAGATAATTATTTAATCTTTCCATATGAAATTTCTCATAGAAAGAATTTCCCGGCTGAAAAAGACAGGCAAAATACACAGATGTGCTTTAGCTCTGGGCCTTAAGTAGGGAAGCCGTAGTTTAAAGTCACCCAGAGAGTCCATGGGAAGATGCACTCCTTGACACAGCTTAGCAGTGTGGTCCTTCCCCCTCAGTGACAGTCAAGCATCTCCTTCCCAAACCTGCACACGTTCTCATGCATGTAAGGCACAATATGCAGGTGCCAGGGTGGCTCAGCACCAACATGTGCTCAGGAACTGCTGCATGGCAGTAGTGATGACGTCTGTCCCAAAGGGAATACAGAAAAAACAAGGAGATACTCAAAAGCAGAGAGCACTTTTGAAAACAATCACTTATGAGGGGCATATAGAAAAGTTGCCAGGGGGAAGTGTGCAAGCCACCCATTCAGAGCTCTTGGGATCTAATTTCAGAGGCATGAATGTTTGCAGCAAATAGGTTTTCAGGCACAAAATAAAAATCATCAAGACTATATTTTTTTCCAAAGAGAGAGAAATCCTTGTCCCTATATGGAAGCTGCACAAAGCATTTTTAAACGTACCCTAATGAACCTGTCAGTGTACTTACTAATGAAGTAAGTGCTGATTGCCTAAACAGTCCCTATCCAGAAGTCTCTTCTGGAGAAAGTTCAAGGTGCTGGTTTTACTCCTGCTTGTGGCCAATATTTACAGCCAAAGAGGAGAGACAGCACTACTTAAGCTGATAATCAGCCTTTGTCTCTGACGCAGTTTAAAGAGCTAGCTGGGCAGGTAGAGTGTATGAGATTTCTGAACATGCTCAGGGCTGAATTTATGCTGACAGTAGAAGGGGCTGTCATGCACAGAGCAGACATGAGCTACACAGCTGCTGCCAGTGAGCTCTGGAAGCTGTTTATTTTGTCCAGTGGCTGTTTTTTACCTAAGCACACACCAGGTAGGAACTTCTCAGGTGAAATGAGCTTGCCCAGAGCCACACTTCACACAGGGTTATCAGTAATTTTCAGGGAAGACCAAAGCAGGCATTAGCAGAGGGTCAGAAAAGATATCACATCCACTCTGACCACTGCTCATCTAGGTCAATTCCCAACCCTTTGTGGTGGTCCGAATGCTTAGTGGTGTGGGACACGCAAACCCTGTTTATGTCCTCACTTCTCAGAGTTTGTACCATTGTGATTTTTGTGACCTTAACAGCGAAGTTGTTCATATCATATCCAAGCTCTAAAGGCAATTTGAGGTCATATCTGCAGCTAAATTGCATCAAAAAGGGGAATGGTGGGACTCTGCAACACCTTCATGTTCCCAAGATAGAAAAGAAAGGGTTTTATTACCTGCTGCCTGCATTTCTTCAACACTTCAAGCTGTCTCAAAATCAGTGGCCTCACAGCAAAATATAAAAACTTACATTGCAACAGATTGACTTGGTGAGATTTGCCAACAGTGACTTTCACAGTTACTCTGATTGAGTCCAAAATCCTAGGGTTCCTCTTTGCCAACAAAACATCTGGCTTGCAGAGTCTGTCACAGCATGTTGCAGGGGTACAACTAATTCATTTTGTATCCACTTCATTGTGCTTAATGCAGCACAAAGATAATAAAGGAGTTTCACTCTAAAACATTAGCTCCCAGGTTGGTACAATGGATTAAACTGATTAAATCTGGGCCACATCACCCCACGAGACAATTCAAAATGTCAGTGGGACATTAAACAGCAGGACTTGTCCTCTTAGCAGTCAAATCACATACCACCCACAACCCATTGCAGTGCCCTCTGTAAGGATCCATATCAGGCCATGGGCCCTAATGCCATACCTGTGAGTCACCTTAAGGAACCACCTTATTGAACATTAGGCAACATACTTATATCTACAGCTGGTCCCTTGGCCACTTCACAAAGAAAAGCAGGGTAATAACCTACTGTGTACACAATGCTGACAACACTAAGTATTTCACAAAACCCTTTCATTTTCCTGGGAAAAGCTACTTTTGATCAGGCGCTGATGGGGTTTTCCAGATCTTGACTGAAGCATTACTTGCTTCACTTGTGCTTGGGGCCGTTTGGAGGTGGTTTCCAGGAAGGTCAGTTCCCTACTGCTGCTGCTACCCGGGCTGGCAAGTCCAGGACATGCAGCAAAGTCCCAGCCCGTCCCTGGGACTTGTCTCCTGTTAAACCACATATTTCACTGCCTATCCCCACCATCTTTCAGGAGTCTCTACCACCAATATCATGTTAGGAAGCCTCTCTATACATCTCAGCACCTCTGCAGGGTTTATTCTTAACAGAATTTGCTTAAAGGAAGCTTGCAGGCAACCTTAACAAGAAGCCATTACTTTGTCAAGGATGTACAGTTGTAATACAGCAACTACAGGACTCTACAGACCTTGGGCCCACGCAGTCCAGACGCTCCAAGAGCTGGAGCACCTCTCTTATGAGGACAGACTGAGAGAGCTGGGTTTGTTCAGCCTTGTTCCAGGGAGACCTTAGAGTAACTTTCAGTACCTAAAGGGGGCCTACAAGAAATCTAGAGAGGGACTTTTTACAAAGACATGTAGTGACAGGACAAAAGGGAATGGCTTTAAGCTGATAGAGGGTAGATTTAGATTAGATATTAGGAAGAAATTCTTTCCTGTGAGGGTGCTGAGGCACTGGCACAGGTTGCCCAGAGATGCTATGGTTGCCCCATCCCTGGCAGTGTTCAAGGCCAGGCTGGACAGAGCAGCCTGGTCTAGCGGAAGGTGTCCCTGCCTGTGTCAGGGCAGCTGCAACTAGATGATCTTTAAGGTCCCTTGCAGCCCAAACCACTCTGTGCTTCTATGATTCTATGATTAATGGGTATAATCCTGCTGGTTTGCAGATCTCCTCTCTATCTCTTACACAATCACATGCACAATGCTGTAGTGCCTGTTGTAATCCCAAGGCCTCCTTTTGAGGTGCTCCTCACATAGCCTGCCAAATGCCAGGATAGACAATTACCTCTGGTGATTCACATTAAAGAAGAGAGCTTCAGCAGTCATTAGCAGAGGCATTCACTACAACAAAACACACTAATCTATTCTTCTCCCCGCCTAAAACACAGTTTGTGAAGAGAGAAAGAGAGAGAGGAAGAAAGACAAAGAGACATAAAGAGGAAATAAGGGAAAGAGAGAGAGAATGAAGAGGGAGAAAGAGAGAAGAAGGGAAGGGAAGGGAAGGGAAGGGAAGGGAAGGGAAGGGAAGGGAAGGGAAGGGA
>WYDI02039726.1:0-10351 GCA_009867235.2 Psittacus erithacus
CTAATATTCCAGCCTTTGAGCTGAACTTTGCAAAGCCATATTTCCTCATTTTCCCCAATTTTGGTTATTTTCCTACATATGCCTATCCACATTTTGTAGAATCTAGAATATTCTTTGAGATCTGACTTTATTTTCTTTTGCATTTTTGAACTGCAGTATCTTGATAATTTAAATTATAGGCTGTATTTTTGAAGATGATGGGGTTTTTTAATAATAAAGTGTAGCTCTTTCTTGACACTGCAACATGATTAAAGTAAAATATCTTAAATGATAATGTAAACAAAAAGTAATAGAATGTACTTATTTTCATGATATTTACCTGTGGAATGCACTGAATACAGTGCATTATAAAGCTTTTATTTTTCTCCTGTAGAATTATTTCTTTTTTATTCCTCTTAAAAGAGAACTACAGCATTTCTCACATTTGCCCAGTTGTTTTAGAAAAGCTAATAGCTTCCCTGAAGAAAGGGAAAGAAAGGAAAAAAGGGAAGAGTCTACCAAAAAAAAAAGAGCTCCAGCTTCTTTCTGCCTGATGAACCCAAAAAAGAATTTTGCTTCTCTTTTACAAGTGCCCCGATATTCATGTTTGTATTTTATTTTCCTTCTTCTCTCTCCATAGCAGATTAGTGTTATATAATTGCAGAGCATGAAGAATGGTATGTAAAAGATCCTGAAAAAGAAACTCAAGTGAGTGATACAAGGGGGAGTTATCTGGTATGTCGCAATTTTTTAAAAAAAAAATAAAATTCTTAGTTGCCTAAAATTTTGCTCACTCTCATACTCAAAATACCGATCTAGCTGGCTGAGCATTATTCCTGTGTGAGATTATTTGTTAGTCAAAAGTTGGATGTTCTCGTGCATAAGATCCCTGAACAACCCACTGAGGTAATGAGTACCTTGTTTCTGTGGCTGTCTGCTTTTTCCATGTACCAATTCCCCTTTACTTCCTCATGCAGCCTGGGACTGAGAATTTGCATTCTCCACTCTTGCAGTATTTTGCAGAGGAGAAGGGATATTCCATGATGATTTTATCTGAAAAACGCTTTGGGAGTGCACGGCTTCCTTCAATTTTTCATGAGGATCTAGCATGTGGGGTGTTTATCAAGGACAGGGTTATCTTCCATTAGAACTGCAGCTTCCATCCCAAAGAAAGGAAGCCCAAAACCACATTACCTAGGGAAGTCAGGCTACATTGGGTATCCTTGGCTGGAGCTGACCAGTACACAGGCAGGAATATAAAATTAATGATGTCAAAATCAAAACAAGCAGAAGGGATACTTCTTTGTGCACCTTACAGGGCAGAGAACTCACTTCAGGACTGACATCTTGGTCCTTTTTTCTATTCCCTTGGCATTATTGTCCCTGCCCATTGCAGGGGAGTTGGACTGGATGACCTTTGAGGATCCCTTCCAAAACAAACTACTCTATTTCAGAATTCTGTGAGAAGGTAATGGATTGAAAATAGAAGGAAGGGCTAGAAAACTTACTCTTTACATTCAACTTTGATGAGAGGCCGAAACTTGTCTCATCAAGTTTCCTACTGGAAATAAACTTCTTTCCCACTCTGCCTCAAGGTCTCCCCAGATGGTAATACAGTATTCCCTAATGAAAACCTTTTCTTTAGTCTATAACTTCGATCTCTGAAAAGCAGAGACAGAATTTTGGAGATTCTGAAGCTTAAGCTTTCTAGGATCTTTTCATAACTATGTTGTCAAGAAAAAACTTCCATATCATTGAGAGAGCTCTTATAGAAATATGTTAGTTTCTTTGAAGAAACATGCTTCTACTATTCTGACATTATGTAGGTATGTCAAGGACGTTGAAGAGTCATCAAATACCATAAATAAAAACTTTGGTTTTCAGAAGTGCTTTCCAAAATCCATAAACACAGGAAAAATATTGAAAGATACTTTTTTCTTCTCCAATATGTACAAAACCGCATATAAAAGTTACCCAGGAATTACCCAATTAAATAAAGACTAAATACATAGCATTTATTTTCATGGCATTCATGGAGGTCGCTAAGATCATTTCCTTAGGACACACCTAGTTATAGAAGCTCCAAGAATTCCTCTTGGAAGAGAAAGAAGCAACTTTTACTAGCTTGTGATAATCACTGGAGAAATTAGCCTTCTTGTTAAAAAAAAAATAATAATTCCTATTGCATTATCTATTAAGAAGTTCCAATTGTATTATGTAACTCTTCTTTTATATCATAGAAATCACTGAAAAAATAGAATAGACATGACAATGGCCCTTTTCCATATATTAAAAATAATGAACTGGACCACAAATATTTTTCTCGTAGTTTAACTCTATCCCTAGCTCTTGTTTAGCAGCCTTGATAGATAACTTAATTAATTATTTTTCTGATGATCACCATGTTTGCAGTGCTCTCCTGCTATCTTACAGAAGGAAAACTATACCTTATTATACCTTAATATCATTCTGACATTGCATTATTGGCTTCCAAATGAATTTTCATAGCCTATAATTCAATGACCCTGCAGTACCATTTGGACAGTTTTTAGAAGCTAAATGGAACTGGAGCAAAGCTAAACGTAAAAATGCATTAAACTATCTGTTCCAGAGTTCAAGGATTTCGGGTTGAAAGAAACGAAACACAATAGAGAAATCACAACTAGTTTATTAATAGAGGAAAATATAGAGATAATAAAAGATACAGTAAAGGATATTTCTGAGGTGCGGTTATCTTACCAACCCCAAAGACCATGTGATGACAATCTGGAAACCAGCTTCGAGAAACATCATCACAGTGTGAGGTGGCAGACTCAACCTTAGCGGACGTTCCCACAGAGGCAACATTGACCTGGGTGGTGTGAGGTTCTGCCTTCTCCCATCTCATGAGGCTCAGGCTTTTATACTAATGAAAATGCACACTTATTCTGATGTAGGGGGCCATCCTACATTGGAAGGAGTGGCCAGCTATACAGAAAGGGTCTCTGGGGATTGGGGACTTTTCAGAGATTTCCAAAACAGGACTTTCCTAGGAGGAGCCAAAGTGGGACTTTTTGAGGAGGAGCCACCACAGACTATTACCTCATGTGTCGGGCTCACCTAACACACTACCTCAATATCCAATTTTTGTGATTGGTAATATAAAAGCATAAGAACAGAGCAGCCCTTTTTCTGTCATTTATGTAATCCAAACCTGTAAGTAAAATTGGCTTTACATCCAAAAGTGTCTTCCTAAGTCTAACATTTGTTTTAGAGTGAGATGCAGTAAAAAAAAGTTTAACTGTTAATATACAACATAATACATTGTTCCTGCAAATGCATTTTGTTTCACTTTGGGGTTAAATCTTTATAGAAAAATAGTCCTAAACATTTCTTCACTATGAGTGTTGTGAGACACTTGAATAGGTTGCCCAGAGAACATGTAGCTGCCCCGTCCCTGGAAGTGTTCAAGGCTGGTTGGATAGGGCTGGTTCAAGGGGTTGGATGGAGCAACCTGGTCTAGTGGAAGGTGTTCCTGCCCACAGCAGGGGGGTTGGAACTAGGTGATCTTTAAGGTCTCTTCCAACACAAGCCATTCTAGGATTCTGAGCAAATTTAGACATCACTCAAACAGTATTTCATGACCCAGAAATACTTAAGTGCTACTACATAATATTTACTTCTATGACTGAAACATTTTTTAATCTAGGAAACATGTTCAATATATGCATGGTGTATATATAGGGTCAAAGCCCCAGTATATGCACTTCCTTGTACCTGCTAGGGAGAAAAATGATAAATCTAGTATCCTTGAAAACTGTACTGATCATATTCAGATGTTGCATGGATAAAGAATATTATTTATGATTTTGGGGATGAAATTAGTTGATATAGGGTCTTAAAATGACAATGCATTTTGAATTTTAGTTGATATATATTATAATACATTAAATGTCATATTAAAAGCAAATGCTAGCTGTTCAGGATATTTTTCATTTCTATTTATTTTTCTGGAAAATTCTGAAGTTTTCAAGGTTCATTCCAAAACAAATAAAAAGAAAACATCTATTGCCAAACCACTTATTAAAATGGAACTTCCACTCTAACTTTCTACAGTAAATTAAAAAGAAAGATAATAGCAAAGACTGAAGAATTACTTATAGAACTGAAGTGATCAGTACAAAGGGAGAATACTTTCACCAGGAATGTGTATGAATAGACGGTATAAAATAACATAGATATAAAATGTTAATTGCACCTGAAAGTTATCAACAGCATATTCATTTTAGTGAAGAAAAGTGTATGTTCAAATGCATAATTCACTCATTTAATTGCCTGTATTTCCCTTTAGACATTTATTTATTTAGAATATTTCCACTGTCTCAGGGAATATAGCACTGATTCTATGCTTATTGCCTTCTCATATTATACCCTGGTTTTGGTATGGTCTCCCAAGGGGACAAGAAAGATGGCTTTGATGTCAGCTTCAGTTATTCCACAGTATCAAGAGCAAGCAAAATTAATGATAACGGTGAAAGAAACTGCAACACACAGTTCTAGAGACCTGAATTTCCTATTCTGTGAGCACATGCCTTACAGGATCACTTTTCTGAATTCCACTGCTAGTTTAAATATGAACTTGATAGTTTATTTCTTTTATGTAGTGAGAAATATAACCTTTTATGCTGCTTCTGTTGCTAATGGGTAGCCTTTGAGCAACTGACAACCTAATAAGACATATGCACAGTTTGTGATTTACAATTTAACTAGATGAAATGCTGACAAGAAGAGTGCTTACTAGGATTTAAAGAATTAAAAATTAAAAAAAAAATACCTAGTAAGTTGACATCATCTTCTTAAGTTGCAAAACTGTTGAAGCTTTTTCCCCAAAATTCAACTGAATGGAATCAAAGAGTTCCAAAGTAAAACAAACAAAAAAAAAACCAAACAACAAAACCAAACAATATGGTATAAGCATAAAATGGTTTCACAGAAGACATTATGATCAAAAAAACCCAAAACAAAATAAAATCCCCACTAAACTCAAAAACTAAACCAGATAAACTAAGTGAACTATCTGGTTAAAAAACAAAACGAAACAGAGTATGCCATTAGTATAAAAGAATGAGTGAAGATTTGATTTTAAACATGGTCAGAAATTCTGAGTTTTCAGTCAGCATCTCAGCCAATCAGTATCTGCTATTCAGTCAATAAGCATGTTAGATATTGTAAAAAGCACTACTACGTTAACTACAGGTTAACTACTACTATGTTAACTGCATAGTTAACACTGTTAACTACATAGAAGTTAGCACTACTACTACTACTAGGGGAAGGTAAATACCATGTAGCCCTGTATCTGTTGGAGTTTATTCAATATGTTGGAAGATTTGTCTTGTGGCAGATAGTCTAACATGTGATACTCTGTTTGAAAGCAAGTTACGTACATAGACTGTAGTTTAGAATATAAAGCATATTTGAGCAAAACTCAAAACAAAGGGGTAGCTTAAACCACCACCAAAATCTGAAAATTAACCATACTTAGATGCCTGGCCAGGTCCTGATTTCCAACATCAAACAAAATCTGGGTACAGTTTTCAGCCCACACTGACATTTTACATACTTGCAGTGTAGTTCTTCTTGGTCTCTATTTGCTTCCAGTAAAAACTATTTGCAAGAGTTCAGTTTAGGTGCTAGTTATTAATGCTTTCCAGTGCTTTAATTGCTTGACATACGGACATATAAGAAAATGGCATTTCTTATTTAATGTCTTTTTGCCTGCCCTGTGAAAGAACTCTCCAGGTCTTGCTGAACACATCAGCATTGAGGCAACATATTTGGCATTTATCTTGTTTGATGATGACAATGAGAAAGAACTCTGTCTGGGTTGTTTTTTCTTTTATTGAAATCCTACAAAGCAAAATCTGAATAGAAAATAATGCAGTTGCAGAGCTTTCAAAGAGAAGTAAACAAAATATGAAGAAAGACTTTCAAACTCTCTTTGAAAGTCTTTGAAGAAGAGTATTACTGTTGTCTTGAAAAGCCTAAGGAAGAAGACAGATGCTTTTATAACTTCATTTAATTATAAATTCATCAAGACAGTGGTGTAGAATGGTGCCTGTAATCTGTTAATTCATTTAACTCAGAACCCCAACCAGTACAAAACAGTGAAAAAAAGAGTCAGATACACTAACAGCATGGTGACAGCAAATGGTGGAAGTTATAAACTTTTAGTTCCTATAGAGCTGTAGACACAGTGCTGCTCTTTCACAGCAAAAATGAGTTGTTAGATTTGAAGTTGATAGAATGACAGAATCACAGAATAACTTGTGTTAGAAAGGACATCCAGAGGTCACCCAGTCCAACTCCCTCCTTTAATTCAAAGCAGGGCTAAACTGATCAGAAAGCTCAGAAACACGTCTAGATGTCTGAAACACCTCCAAGGATAGAAATCCCACTGCTTCTTTCAGCACCTATTCCAGTGTTTGCCTCCCATCATGGTACAATAGAAAAGCTGTAGTACCTAATCTGGATTTCCCATGTTCAATGTTGTGGCTATTGTCTCATGTCCATTCAGTCGGCACTTTTGTGAAAAACACAGGGATGATTCGTGTCAAAGTAGAATATAGTGTGATAAATGTGATCATTGTTCCCTGTGTGGATCTGAAACAATTTGTGACCATTATAATCTGTGTGATAACTGTGAGGAATGTTAGAATTGAATTGCGAATATGTAAGAGTAAAACATAGACAAGTGTGTTAGTGTGTTTCAGTAGCTGCCGCTTCCCCGCCTAGCACCGCTTCTGCCGCTCCCCCCCCCAGCGCCGCTTCTGCCTCTTCCCCAGCGTAGCCGCCGCTTCCCTACGTAGTGATGTAGCCGCCGCTTCTCTGAAAACCTTGCCTAGTGCCGGCGTGGCGCAGCCCAGAGCGGAAGATGACTCTACGAGATTTTCAGAAGATCCGCGAGACTATCAAAGGACCAATGAGAGAACTCGGCGACTCGGATGGCCAAATGAAAGAGAAGCAGGAAGACTACGTGGCGAAAAGGAGATTGGTCCAGACACGGATACAAAAGGCGGGGCATTTGAAAAATTCGGTGTGCGTTGTGACGGAGCTAGGGGAGGCTCTGCACGCGCACCCAGCGCTGTTTTGCTTATTGCTTCTTAGCCTAAATAAAATTGTATTTTTTTTTAATTGGATTTCAGTCATTTGTTTATAACACTTTCAAAAGGAGACTGACTTCACCCTCTCTGTATCCTCTGATCACATAGTTACAGACAGCAGTAAAATTACCCTTTCACCTTCTCTTCTCCTGTTGAACAGAGAATTTGTCTCAGCCACTCTGAGTACATACTGTGGTCTAACCCGCAGCCATCCTGGTGGGCCTGCGCTGGACTTGTTCCTATATGTCAATATCTTTCTTGTTCTGGGGAGCCCTACACTGGATGCAACACCAAATAGAGAAGAACCTTTTCTCTGGGTGAGTTGCCCAAAAGGCTTGTTAATACAGCTCACGATGTGACTGGCTGCCTTTGTTGAAAGGACACACTGCTGTTGGCAAATGTTAGAAGATGAGAAAACCTACTCACAGAATAGGAAATTTAGGGACCAATATTTTATATCTTCTACACAAAAAGCTCACTTGCAAGTTAGCATTCCTCCTCACAAAAGCCTGTGTAATAGAACCTTAAACAAATAATAATTAAATAACATTAACTGAACAATATTATATTATTAAGAATGCATGACAATTATTCTTCCTCTTGTTGATGTCAGGTCAACCCTCAGAATGCTGGTAGCATAAATGAAGTCTTAAGAATTTAAATGAAGTCTAAGACCATATTAAGATGAGGGTGACAGAGTTAGTATTATTTTTTATGCACTTACTGAAGATTTTCAAACTGGGAATAAGTAAAGCTTTATCTGCTTTTTCAGTTCTAGTTTTCAGAGCATATCACACTCTGTACATAAGAAAGAAGTCTTTGCGTGAGATTTCTGGTCTCTGGCTACAAATATGTACCATATGTATATATACACAAGTTGTGCTTATTTAATCAGCCTTAAATCTTTAAAAAGGAAGGCAAACATAAACAAAAAATTCCAAACAATAATGTGTACAGATGACCAGAATCCATGAGGGGATTTGAAGATTAGATAGTTTAAAATTATTATGGCTTTGAATGCCATTGGTCTTATACTCTGATCTAAATTTTTGCTTCAGACAACAGAAATTCTTCAAAGTTTTACTGAGATTCTTAACATCAGCTCTCCAAGAACAACCAGTGAGTGTTTTTTTTCCAGACATGAATTCATTAAATTCACTACAGAATGATAAGAAAAGTACAGTTGGCCATGAAGGAATTATTTTTAAAGCTTGCCCACAGTTGAAGAATAGAATCACATTAAGTCAGGAACAGTAAGTGTAACAATAACAGAATAATACTTTTGCACCCAAGAGAGGGAAAGTGCTCTAAACCCTTTTTTACAGATGGAAATCTTCCTGGATATTTCAGTTCTGTTCACACAACTGGAGCTCAGATCCCCAGTGAAGATGAATTCCACAGACACAGTTCATGCTATTTCCAGCACTTCATTGGGTAACTTTTAAAGTAACAAATAATAATGTCTAAAAATGCCAAAATGTTAATCTTTTTTTACATCTTATACACTTTAATTTTAAAGTCAGATTTATTTTAGCACAAAAGTCATCAGCATTTCATGAGTTCTTCCAACTATACTGATGCTGTTTTTAAAATAAAAATTTTCTAAAATTAAACTGATATACAATCAATACTGTTAGAAACTATTTTGTGTTAAATGAAGATTATTGAATGAAGATTAACATTTTTTTCTAAAATGGTTCACAAAGACTAATCTTCATGTAGTAAAGATTATTCCTTGCAAAAACTGGGCTCTACCATGTGAGTGTTTTGATCCAGCTGGCAACATCTAAGCAGTGAAGATGAGTGGCATTTCTAAAAAATGCACTTTTAAAAAATGTCCCTTCTGCCATGTATTTCTAGGAAGTATCCATAGGCAATTATCCTGTTGAATAAATAGCTGGTGTGCAAGCTATCTTGGCCCAATGGTTGTTGATTCTAAATAATGGAAAAGAAAAATAAAGGTAACAAAACTGCTTCACTTCCAAATGTGTGGATCATCTATATCTTCCCACAGTTGTTTGGGTATGTGCCTCTTCTACAAACTTAAAAGAAAACTGTTTACCACTACACCATAAGCTGAAGAAGTAAGTGAGAAAATGTAGTCTTAGGTTTGTGTGGTATGATTTCTTTGGGGTTTTGTTTGGTTTGTTGGTTGGTTGGTTAATCGCATTTGTTTTGTCCTAAGACAAAATCTGAAGTCTTTTGGGGATTTTGAAAGCATCATCAGTCCCAGCTCAGACACAGAGCCATGTTTTAGCTGAGTAAAACAGAACAAAATCTAGACATATGATTCTTTAATCTTTATGATTACCTCCAAAGCCTTACAACTTAAATGCAAATAAAGTGTGAAGATGAACTGAAGAGACATAACATGCCAGAAAGGGCTGATATTAATTAGAATGACCTTTTTTTTTCTCTCATGGACTTTATAAATAAAGACACAGTTTGAGGTAAAATGAATGCAGATCCAATTGCAATAAGTGAACAGGAGTCACTTGATCAAAGAGCTAAAAACAGTTCTCGATAGACTGCATTAAGTTGTTTGAAAAAGGGGTTGGAGAAAACGTAAGTAGCATGTTGGGGATGGACAAGTATTAAAGTTTTCCTTTATTCATATCAAGCACTATCAGGGGAATATTCTGAAGATATCACAGAACAGGCTGGAGTTTTCATTTAGAGATAGGACAGATTGGGGACATTGACATAGACCAGTGATATGACATATGATTCTTTAGTACAACATATATTTTTTATTTTATTGTTTACTGGTGTCGGTTACTTGACCCTGTCACTCAAAGCAAAAAACTCTCAAATTGCAGATACATTTTCATGATACAGAGACATCTTTTAAGTCCAGAAAAATTTCCTTATCTTCCATCCCCCTCCCACAACAAGATGCTGAATATTGAAAGCATCATACTACGTGTCTTTAACATCTTGGAGTTGTGAGAGATATTATTGGAAAGTAATTACTTAAAGCACAGGGTATGACTTCCAATGTAACTTTTGTGATGTGCTTCACAGATTTTTTTTCTCATCACCAATGATATATTGATTTAAATTTAAATGATTTAGATGTCCCACAAGACATCCTTTGTCCCACACGACATCCTTGTCATTGGAGAGACATCAATTTGATAGGTGGACCACTCAGTGGATAAAGAACTGGCTGGATGGCTGCATGCAAAGAGTTGTGGTCAATGGCTCAATGTCCAGCTGGAGACCAGTAA
>WYDI02039727.1:0-14354 GCA_009867235.2 Psittacus erithacus
GGCGTGGGGTGGGGAGGTGGTGCTCCCGGAGCGTGTTGTACGCCTACCGAAAAGGGGGGCAGGTGGGGGGGAGAGGGAAAAAAAGAGAAAAGAGGGGGGGGGGGGGTGTGAGAAACGACAAATCTCCCAAAATCCCCAACAATAAAAACACCCTTGTAGGCTGAGATAAAGAGAGTTCAATAGGTGAAGCCTGAGGGATGTGACACAAAAGCATCACAACCTTTCACGGTAGTACTGATGTTAGAGTCATAGCCATCTTGGAAACCAAAAGCCTCTTCCTCTTCTTCCTCTACCACATTTTGTTGTTGCTGATCATAATGTTATATGATATACAATTCCCTTTGGCCAGTCTGAGTCAGCTGTCCTGGCTGTGCCTCCCTCAGTCTCTTGCCCACCCCTAGCCTATATCTGGGGGGAAAAAGAAAGCCTCGATGCTACACAAACGCTAATCAGAAACAGCCAAAATACTGTTGTGTTAGCTCTAGTTTAGCCACAAATCTAAGATACAGCACCAGATGGCTGCTATGAGGAAAGCTAGCTCCATCCCATCCAGACACAGTACAACTTGTAATAGTGAAAATCAAATTAACCGTGATATAATTGTGATTGGCAGTTAAGTAGAGGGAATGACAGAAAAATGTTTTATATTGCTTGTTACACCATATTTTCACAGCGTGCTACCCAGTTTTGCTAGAACTATTGAAATACATTCATTTTCATGTGCTTTGATTTCATACATTTTTTCTGATTTCTCAGGAAGGTTTTACTTTATAAGCATCATTTAATGAACCTTGGGAAGCATTTGTTTTTATTATGTTATGTCTGTCTTATCTTTCAAGAATAGCTCACTTTGACTAAGTTGAGAAAGAGTTCAGGAAAGAAAAAAAATCCCATAAAATATCATTTTCATGCACTCAAAGAAAGTAAAGTAGCTGGAGAATCAATTACATTGTAAAACCTTAGAATCATAGAATCATAGACTAGTTAGGGTTGAAACCTTGTCAGAGTTCTCTGCATTAAAAAATATGTATTATTTGCAATTCTATTTTCTGTAAGTGAAATTACTCTCAAGAAACTGATAGATAGATCAGAATCAAAGAAATTAAAAATTTTGTTCTCAAGCTGCAGTGCCAGGCAGTTCTTCAGGGTCTGATGAAAAATGACTGCCAGGAGTTAAATACAAGAATAAGTTAATGCTGTACCTGCCATAAGAGCAGAGAAAGAAAAAGTAGCATTATAATGACCAGTTATTCTAAGGGGTCAGAAACCTGAAAATTGCCTCTCCTGAAATGTTTTTACTGTCATAGCTTTTGTTCATTCTCTAGGTCAGTACTTCCAACAGAATGCATCAGTGTTTTGGCATTCCACAGAACAGAAACATTAAATATTTAATTTATTTATTTCTTAATAAAAATGCAGGTGAGGTTTCAAGCAACGCTTTCAAGAGCTAGATGTTCAAATAGGAATTCAGAAGCATCAGTGCATACAGAAAATTGGTTTTTCACAAAGTAAAAGACAAAGAAAACGGTTTTACATAGCGTATTGTGACAATGATCATAATTATGACTGAGGTAAATCATGTGATAGTGGTCAGCTTGTGTCATATTGCGTAATTATAGTGGTAGCAGGTAAGATTTTTTTAGATGTTTTTGTAAAATGGGTTTCAGCTTTGGCTTCAACTTATATACATTGAATTACAGAAAAGTGGCTAAAGGTCCTCAAGTGAGTCAATTAGTCCATAGATAAATAGACACACATATTTCTCATTCAAATTGCTAATATCTAATATTTGGCTAAATGTATAAGAAGTTCTTATTACTCTAAGAGTAATAAGAATTAATGTTATCCTTAAGTTAATAATTAATATTAATTAATATTTTATAATAATAGTAAAGCAAGTGTATTGCTTTAATATTGTTATTTGCAAATCAATAATATTGTATAATATTTCTTTAATATTAATGTTATTATTTGCAAAGCACTGGTAAGATGAGACATCTGAGTTCAGCTTCTCAGCTGAAATGGTTAAGATATAAGTTTTATTTCTTTGGTTTTCTGGCTTTTTTTTTCTTTTTTCTTTGCTGTACATCATACTGCCTACTATCATCTTTTCTAGTGCGGCAGCTTTGGAGAGGGTTTTTGCCTTTTATGGATATTTTCTTCTACTTTACAAGACAAGAAAATGGAACTTCTTTCTTTAAAGGAGAAACTAAGCACAGTACCATTGGGAAAAGACTTTCAGGTTAGTGGCAAAGAACTATGACCCTCTGACAGCAGCTACATATACTTGACACCTTTTGCTCAATCATAATCTTTTTTACTGTGTAATGATTTTTCAGCTCCATGTAGCCATGCAGTCAGGCTGTGTTGAAGTATGCCTCAGCCAGCTTTGAGAGCAGTAGGCTAAATTTCACTACAGATGGAGTCTGGTGGAGAGCTATTAATTAAATAGCCAATTAGCCATCTCTCATGATAGCAGCCTTCAATGCTGTGTGATACAGCACATACCAGCTATAACTATGAAGGACTGATCATCTTTTGGGAAAAGTTACACAGAGCCACAGAAGTCTTAACATCCAGATGACTTCTTCAAATGACATCTTGTTATCCATTCTTCTGCTGCAATTAATTTAATAGATTCATTGTGTCTTAGAAAGAAGTACCCTTTTGAAATTAAAGCTATAGTTAAGATAATATGCAACAGATCTTGTTAAACAGAAAATAAAAAAAAATTGGGTTTTTAACATAAACTGGAAAGAAATCTTCCAACAATTTTAGAAATTCTACTCAATAAATTCTTCCTTAAAAATATTTTTTTTGTTATGAATCAGCTAATAAAAGGCAGTCAATAATAATAATAAAAAAGAGCATCAAATGGGCAGCCGTATATTTATATAAGAAGGAAAAAAAGAAATAGAAGTCTTGGAGATACGCACATTAATATGGGGGGGAGGGGGACATGAGGAGACTAAAATAACAAAGATTTGTAAGTAAGACAAAACCTAAACTAGCCTACAGCCAAGGAAAGAATTGTATTTGCCTCTTTCACCTTTGAGAAATCAAAGGTAACAAGACCAAAGAGGCCAGCTATAAGGATTCTCCTCAAGGGAAGCAGCTTTAAGTTCTGCCTTGGGCTTCATGAGATCTGACTGTCAGAGGAAGCACAAGAGATGCTGTGAATCAGCAGCCCTTCTCTCTGCTCTCTTTTCGCCTGAATGTTATGTTTAGATTCTTGCTCACATTTTCTCCACCTGTGTCTCCCAGCTTGTTGGAAGACCATATCCTGCATCAGAAAGATGGGGAATGAAAATGTTCCACTGAGGATATAAAAGTTAAGAATCCCATTAACAAATTGTGTCATACGCTAAGATGGCAATAAGTGAAAAAAACCCGCTGCTCCTTACGCTCTTCCCCTGCTCCAGCTTGGGCTGCATCCCACAGAATGCAGTCCTTCCCACAGGCTGTGGTTCTTCACAGACTGCTCCAGCGTGGGTCCCTTTCATGGGGTGCAGCCCTTCAGGAACAGACAGCTCCAGCATGGGCCTCCTGCAGGGTCACAGTTCCTGCCAGCAAACTGCTCCAGTGTGGGCCCCTCTCTCCATGAGGCTTCAGGTCCTGACCAGAGTCCTTTGGCATGGGATCTCTGTGGTTCAAAGTCTTCTTCAGGGCATATCCTCCATGAGCTCTAGTGTGGATATCTGCTCCATCATGCTCCACTGTGAGCTGCAGGAGAACACCCTGCATCACTGTGGTCTTCTCCATGGGCTGCAGTGGAAACTCTGCTCCAGTGCCTGGAGTATCTTTTCCTTCACTGACATGGGCATCTGAATGGCTGTTTCTGTCACTTTTTTTCACTTCTTTCTCTCACAGCTGCTGTACAGTGTTTTTTACTCTATTAGAGTATCATTTGTTATCACAAAGGCATCACTGCCATCACTGTTGGGCTTAGCTTTGGCTAGCTGGGTTTGGACCTGGCTGAAACCATCTTTGTCTGACATGGGGCAACTTTTGGCATCCTCTCACAGAAGCAACCCCAGGAGCTCCCCTGCTACGAAAACCCTGCCACATAAACCCAATACTTTACCGAATTAAAAAACAGACGTAGTACCAAAGTGTAAAATTTCACAAGGTCTTCCAAAGGAGAGTCATACATACAGAAGTTATGGATTCTATCACAATATGTTTGCTTTCTGCTTGACCATGAGGATCCTGTAAGTAAGAAACACAGACCTGATCCAAAGCCAAATGAACTCGTTAACTGTGCTTCTGGTGAATGCTAAAAATACTGATAGAAATCAGTCCATTAATTCTTCACTACCTCAGGTAATATAAATTGTTTTTAACTTCAAAGACATGCAGAAAGTTTCTAAAAAAAAATAAATATGCAAAGTAATTTAAAAACAGTAGAAAGGATAATATGCAAGTAAATTATTAGCTGTCACTTTTCCACAGGGAATAATTGTCAACCTTGAAAAAAGCCACCCAGTCATCAAAAGGATAATAGGAATCCCTAAACCACCCTAAAAGTAAAGTACTAACAGCAGATTTCTCTTTTTACAATTAATATTAATTGTTTCCTTTGACCCTAAAATCTTGATTTCTTCAGCCTGTAATTGACTTACTTTCAAGTGTCTCTGTTAAAAAGAAGGAAGAAAAGTAATTATTGCCAGAAATAAAAAACTCGTATTAATCACAATTAAATGCAGTAATGTCTGATTAAAATTTTTAATCAATCATGTTATTTTATGTTTAACTCGCTAATGTTGGGACCACTAGAGTGGACAGCCATCTGTGCCTCTGTAAAATTAGAAATATGATGAATTATAGCTATTGGTAGTTTAAGGCTATACCATGAATACAAATCATTAGCGCTGTGACAGTTTTAACATACTGCCAAAAAAGTTTATCATCAGCTGCATTTGTTGTTCTTGTCATGGAAAAAAGAAGTACCTAAGAAAGATCTGCACTTCCCTCATCAGCTTTTCATAATGTTTTGCAAATAATGAGAGGACAAAGTTTTCCTGACTTTCTGTTCATGTAGCATAAATTGTCTTTGTCATAGTTTGTGCTACAGTCTGAAAATCGCATGCTCCACTTTTTCCACATCTCTCACGTATTGGAAGATCAAAACTGGATGCAGTACTCTAGATGCATAGCACTAATAAACACTGAATGAAACAACATAACCAGGTTCCTCAATCCACCAACCATGCCTCTGCTAATACAGCCCATGATGTAATTAGCATTCTTTACTATTAAATCCAATAAGCGTTTACAATGTGTTTGAATACCTGTCCAGTGGTTGCTGTTTTCAAATCCATGTAGTTATACAGAAACATATTGTAAAAAAACAACACAAAACAGCAAAACAGCTGGTTTTAATTTTTAGTCTTGATGTCAAAACAAAGATACTACCTTATTCCCTTCCAAACCACCGTGTTCCTTTTTATCCTTTTACATTTTCCTAATTATTTTAAATGCTACCCATAAGTATGTATTTAAAACAGACATGGAAGGTAAAGATGTCATGAAGAGACTTCCTTCACTTGTATTGTTTCAAGTCATTGGTTAAATATCATCCCCATGAAAAAGATAGACAATAATCACCTTGAAGCATTTAGGATTTAATATTCTTTCTCCTTGGTATATATTGATCACAATTTAAGGTTCTGTTTTACCTGAAATTATGTTTCTTTTTTTATTAAAGTGTACCGCAGCTGATGGATCCTTAAGTGTCTCAGCTCCTGACAGAGCGGACATATGTCTTTGAGGCTTTTAGGATGCCAGAACTTGAAACAGGAATAAATGTATGACTTTGTGCCTTGTGAGAAGGGATTGGGTTTGCACAAAAGTTATTAATCAAACAAGAAACTGGACTTCGATCATGATTCTGTGAAGAAAATTACTCTGTTAATTTTATTATTAGCATAAAATTACTTGGTTAACAGTAATCTTGCATCTAAATGTACCTGATGGTTGAGGTATTACAATCTAAATCCAGATTTAGTTCTGAATTTCATGGTGTCAAATCTTTTTTTTAATTTAAAAAAATGTTTGGATAGTTGGATATTTTAACAAAAAGGTAAAGAAAAAGAGATGCAGGCATTTACTTTGAAATAATTCTTTGGTGTTTTTTATTTATTCAAAATTTTAGGAAATAAAATGATAGACACAATATCTTAGTTCTTGTAATGACTTCCATATTATATTGGGTTCATTTTCCTGAAGCATCCAATGGCAACTTCAAGGTAAGCATAGTCACAGCGTATGAGTTTTGCAAGAATATGGGGAAGGAGCAATGAAACAATAAAGGAGAAAATCTAAACCTTTGTTATTAGTGTTTTCAGTGCTTGCGGGCCATTATAAAGAAAGACATCTTTTACTTTCAGGCTACGTCAGGCTTCACCATAATGAGCACAAAAAAAAATGCAAATATATATCGATTTTATACAGAGGTCACTGCAAGTGACAAGCAATCTGTGAAAAAGTTAGCAGTCCTTTGTAAGAAAATTAATTAGAAAGATGACTATAACCTTTTTTTAATGAATAGCAATAATAAATGACTTCCTCGGTGGTTTTGTGACCCTGTCAAGTTAGCAAGGTGGCCTACCCTGAGTCGATTCTATGTTTCAATCCCTTTTGTAATCACAGTCTCACAGCTGTGGAAAATAGCACCATTCATTAATTGACCACTGATTATTTGCATGTGTAGTGGGCAAGAAGCACCCAGGTTCATCTTCTCTGTTCTTGATGGTTCTTGGGAGCAAAACTGAGGGACATTTGTCATCCTTAGGTCTTGAATGCTGTTTTTATTTCTTCTTGGTATAGTTGTTTGAATAGTTCACTTGTCATTGTCACAGCAGGTGAGTGAGCAAGAAGAAATAACAGCATTAGCAGCCAGCTCTGGTGCATGAAGCACATGAAAAACATCTTCCCAAAACTAGCACTGCTGTTTTGAGTTTCATTAAAGCTATTATCCAGTAAAGATATACTTAAGAAAATCTACTTGTATGCATTAATTATAGGTTTTGCCTGCTAATACTAACATCTTCAATAAAAGACAACAGTCAGTTAGTAAACACTGTGATTGGCCTTCAGGATTTTGAGACCTTTTGCACTTGAAGATACATAGCACCAGAAAATACAGTGACTAGAATCTTTTTGCTGCATATGGAGTGGGGAGTTTCTTACTCCTATGAGATAAGATGCAAGAGCTGTTTCGATATTTCATTGTGAAGTAGGGGTAAAGGAGTTAAAAAGCCACATTTAATTCCTTTTCGAGTAGCACATCCAGTGAGGCAGCACTGAGAGCATCTGATGAATTTAGCCGTCATAATTTTCAAAGCAATTCTGCCTATAGGCTAATACTTAGCAACTTTCATAAATAGAATTCTTGACTGTGTCTCCTGGGCATGTTTAAAGTTAACCTCCCTCACAAGGTTTTAAGGCAGCCCTTTTTCCTGATATTAGTAGCCTTCCATATGTGTATAACAGTATTACAGGAGCTAGCAAGTTAGAGATAAGATCATCATTCCCTGGGTATTCAATAGAAAAATAATTTAGAAAAAAATAAGTAGTGGAGAAACTATAGAGTGACATTGGGGATTTTTGGTACTGCAACTTTTTTCAGAAATCTGAAACTTTTTTAAGCAGAAAAGCAATGAATGAACATACTTATTCTGAGCTATGACAAACACAGCAAGAATATATAATTGCAAAAATGTGTCTGTTGGAGTAGAAAAGTGACACTACAACTTCTTAATGAGGTTACATCTCTTCTTATATCTGAAGTTTATTCTGTGGTTTATATCTTCACACAACTTCTGAAACAACAATAAAGACTGAAGTATTGCCTTTGATAAATCATTTAAACAATTATTAACACATACTGAAAATATACGACAATTCTTCTGTTCCTGAAATCACCACTGATATATAGCTTTTCAAAAACCCACAAGAAAAGATCTTTACTTTTCTTTAAATAAAACTTTCTCTTGAACACTATCTACTACAAATGAGGGGTTAGAATCCAAATATGCTTTCTGATATTATTTTGATATAGTTTGTGTCTGAAGAAAAAACTTACAGCATTTTTCAGGTTTGATTTGCACTTACTTTAAGTCACACAGAAAGATTCCTGCTATTTGGAGACAAAATTTCACATGAACGACTTCTGAGCTTTAATTTCATTTCAATCTGAACCCAAGTGTCATCCCTTTAGATAAATTAATCCAGGTTTAAACAATTCTCCCTTCAGTGCACCTCAATTTTCAGGATGCAGTAGAAAAATCTGAATAAAAGTCTAGGTTTCTGTTAAGAAGAAACTGTGCCAGATTTTCCCACCCTCAAAACTTTATTTAAAAAAAAATGCAATAGAAGGTGAACTGGAAGATTCTTGGGAACTTTCTCCAAAAGCCACATCCTCAGTCATATATTTGACTTCAAAAAATGCTAAGAGACAAGCTAAATATCTTCATATTTTATAGTATGCTATGAGAATGACCTGATAATGGTTTTTTAAAATACAATTATTGAATCCTGTAAAAATCAGCAGACTGAGAATCTTTCTAGGCTGCCATTCCCATCACATGGGAAGAGTCCAAAAGCCCACTGAGAATGTAGTGTTTATGTTTGATAATCTGCCAAAATGTAATTAAAATTTTTTGATTACTTACATGTTAGTACTTTTGAAAGGAAAAAGCATCATAAAGGAAAAGGGAATGCAATTTATTGCACTAAAATAAGGATGCTGAAGAAAAGTGGGCTGCATTTTAGAAACATTGCCAACAACCAGTCATGCATGTCTGTTCTTCTGTTAGTGTTAGTCTTGTGCATTGTACTTTCCTTTCTTTCCCTTTTTAAAAATTTTTTGTCATATTTGAAAAATATGAAAGACGAACACAGGAGGAGTGGGTGGAAACAGGCAGGGAAGAAGTAGAGAAAAAAATACAATTCTATCACCTCATTTTTTATCACATATGCTGACACTGGAAATTTGTGAATTCACCCAGTGATGTTCCATCACCCAGGACAGTCTGAAAATCTTGGACGTTACAGTTTTCTTTTTCCACTGAGGGGTATAGCCATATAATTGCAGTATGCCCCTAACCAAACAAAAATTGTATTTATAGTCTTAACTGTTGCATTTTTAAAGTGGAAATTAGCAAGTATTTATCTTATATTACATAGCTTTGTCTTTGGTTTCTGTGAAAGAAGATATAAGACAATACTAACAGAGTATTTTATATGGAGATTTGTACTAAAGAATAGGACAACTGACAGATACCTCACCCTAACTTGGATAGAAGAATTATCACTTATTGCCACTTCATCATGTTATTCATGCCATTTATCTTGGAGTCAACAAACAGATACCCAATTTGAGTATAATACCTAGTCTCCTTCCATAATAAAAGATAAGTATCTCTACATACCACTTCATCCAAATCACAGATAGGAAGGATGTATGTCTCTTGTAACACATTTCTGTGCAGTGACTACAGGTCTTTGCACAGGATTTTTGGAATCCCTGAAATAGAAAAAAAAGAAAAAAATGTGGAAAAGGCCCTGTTAAGTATTTAGGCCCAGAAAAAGTTGATGAGACAAGCGTCAGATTCCAAGCTTTTAAAATACAACAGCTATGTGGTTTCATAAAACTGAAAAATCTACTTCATTGTGCTCTGCTTTTCACAATTTTTTTGTATAAGTGAACATGCCTACACCCACATCTGGGTAAGTATATCAGGTGTGGAGCTCTCCAGATCTGATTTCATTACTTTCTTCCTGTGAGTAGTGCAGGTCTTTCATTTAGCAACAAGGGAGAGAGAACCACTATTTATTCAGACAAGAAGATAAAACATGACTAAAATATTTACAAATGTTATGGGGGGAGGGAAGTTACAGTCCCTTAAAGTACTTAAAACCACATTGTTTCTCAAATGTTAAGCAGTTAAATGGAAAATTCAAGTCTTGAATAGGTTACAGCAACCAATAAGCAGCTATGACCACAAGCTACAAAACTGACACTGGCTGATGCAAATTCAGTACATGTAAATACAAGAGTCATGCCATGCAGGTGTGTTTAAACAAGAAAAGCAACAATACCCTCTTTATTTTTTCTTTTCCTTTTTTTTCTTCCCCCACCCTCTGTCACCCTCCGTCACCCTCCCAATAGACAGGTTTATATCGTACCATCAGGAAAAATTTATATAGATCAGTGCAGAGTTAGTGCTTTTTTCCTCCTAGAATCAGGGTCAAGACTATTTTAACAAGAGTAATGACCAAAATTTTTGCAACATAAACTCTCAAGAATCAGCTGCAAAGACCAAGCTATTACTTATATTAGTGGAACTTTCTCACCCAAGCTCAACTAGCATCCCTTTGTAAAGGCAAAATTTTGGAGTGTGGGATTTCTTATTTCAGATTTCCCCCCAGTATTGTTTACATGACTTCCTATGCTGATCTAGATATAGATTGTTCAGATCTTCAGTCACCTAAGTGGTCACATACCAAATATTTCTTACAGTGTATGCACAATTTTCCCTCAAATGAAAAAGAAATGTAAATGTCTTTTGGTTGCATATAGCTTGCTATTTAGGAGACCAGGATGACCTTTGCAAAAGTTCAAACATGAATAAATTGCTGTGTATTTACATTGCTGAAGTGATAAAGCAAAGTCTCTTTTTGTCAATGGTTCCTCTCACAGTAGCAATCCCCCCTTGATTGGCACCAGTGATTAAAAACGGATGGTGTGATAAAGCCATTGCATTTTATCAGAGCACCTATCATGATTTGACAATGTTAGCCCTGTTACCAGTGACAAAGATGACAGTTTTTTTAAGTTCCTGTCTTTATCCAGCATATTTGGAGACTATCCAATACACTTAAGGTAAAGTTTCTTTTGTTGGGGACGGCCAAGTTAACAAGGCTGATGCATAGTTCTTCTTGGTAGCACTGAAAGATGGCAGAATAAGAAAGAAGGAACATAGTAGAAGCTGCTTACAGCAACAGCAATGACATCGTAAGCAGTTTCACTAAGCTGTCAAAAGACAGGATGCCTGACAGAGAATCTCTGCTAATCTTGGTACATGGAATGACAGCCACAATGTTCTGTCTTGGAAGACAGGAATTTAGCAGCTACCCAAGAAATGGAAAAAAGAGTAGTGATGATCTAAGACATGCAGCTTTCCAAGAAACATAAACATTTCCTTACAGAAATGTGCATGAAGTAAAACTGAATTAGTCAATCGCCTAATGGTTTTTGTCCTCTGTTAATGAAAAAATTATCACAATCAAATTCAGCTTCTCATTTATAATCTGTCCAATCTGTCGTGGAATGCTTTGATGCAAGAGAATCTATGTTTGATCATTAAAAAATTGAGATCAAACACAGAATTAAAGATGTTCTTTCATGGATTCTATAGGAAGCTTATTTTCTCAGTGAATATTTCATAGATGGGATTTGTATAAAATCATACTGAAAAGTTGTAAAATACATGAAGCAATGGCATCAGATTCAAATCTAATGACCAGTCTAATTATTTAAATTTTTCTTGTACCACATTAGATCATGCGTTAAGCCCAAACTTCTAGTCCTCCTTGAGAATGCACAGAATGTGCGGCAGCTGTACTCCGGATCACAGGATCAAGTAGCTATGATGAGTCCTCCTAGAAACTATCCCAGACCAAATGAAATGTGATTAGGAAAAGCCAGCTTGGTTTTACCAATGGTAAATCATGCCTGACTAACTTCTTCTGACTGACTTAATGGCCTTCTATGACTAAATAATATCTTCTGTCAACAAAGCTATATCTGAACTTCAGCAAAGTACTCAATAGTGTTTTCCACAACCTTCTCCTAGAAAAACGTCATGATTCAGACTGGGTGGGGTGGTCTGTGATGTGTGTAGGAAAGTTGCCCTGGCTGAACTCAAGGTGGTGATCAAAGGCTTTTACTCAGGCTGGCAGTCTTTCGTAAGTGGCCTCCCCATAGGCATCAATACTAAGCCCCACACTGTTAAACATCTTCATAAATGACCTGGATGATGCATTGGAGGCACCTTCCCTGGGTTTACTGATGACATAAGTGGACATGTCAAAATGGAGAGCCATCCTACAAAAAACCCTGGACAGTCTGGAGGAGTGGGATAGCAAGAACAGTTTAAGAAAGACTAGTGAAAGATTCTGAACCTGGAACAGAAGAGCCAAAGAGCCCAGAACAGCCTGGGGTCTCTGTAGCTGGGGAGCAGCCTTGCTGAAAGAAACCCAGGGATCTTGATGGACAAGCTAAACAGAAGTCAGCAGTGTACCACTACAGCAACAAAGGCAAATCAGATCTTGAGCTGCACCTGCAGGGGCATTACTAGCAAAGGCAGAGATGTGATCATCCACTCTACTCAGAGGAAAGATTGAATGAGCTAGGTCTTTTCTCCCTGGAGAAGAGAAGGCTCCTGTGGACCTCATCACAGTATTCTAGAAGTTAAAAGGCAGCTACAGAGGGCAGAGACTCTCTCTTCAAAGAAAGCCACATGGAGATGTCAAGGAGCAACAGATGCAAGTTGCACTGGGGTAAGTTTGCATCTTAATAAAATAAATTTTCATTTACAGTGAGAACAATCAACCACTGGAACAACATCCTCAGGTATGCAGTAGAGTCCCAATAGCTGGAAGTTTTTAGGATGTGATTGGACAGAGTGCTCGATAATTTCATCTAGGCTTTCTTTCCCACAAAAGGTTGGACCAGGTAATCTTCTGAGGCCCCTTCCAACATGGTCTGTTCAATAACACTATGATTCTAACTTACTGTATGCATTTTATATAGTAGATCTGCAAATATGCAGAAAGTCACAGTGAGATTTATTGCACATGAGAAAAGAAGCTCTTATGGCTTTTGTGATTAAATCATTTCATGTTTATCTCATCAGTCATTGGAGGAAACTTCTTCCATATCCTTGGTTCTCCAAGCTACTAATAATTTTCTTTATTTTTGTAACTCATATATCTCATGTATAGCAGCTAGTCTTTAAATATTGGTCTGAATCCATGTTCAACACTCCACAGACTCTTCCTGAGGGAAAAGCTTCTCCAAAAATTGTAAATACATTGCTTTTGATTTCACTGAATGTCCTTGGGTTTTGTACTGTATCATGGTATAATCCAAGCTGTAAATCAAAACCACACAGCCCGCTCGCTCGCTCCCCCCTTTCCCTCCCCCCACCCCCACTCCCGGAGGGATGGGGAAGAGAATCAAAAGAATGCAATTCCCATGGGCTGAGATAAGAACAGTCCAGTAACTAAGGTATAACACAAACCACTGCTGCTGCCACCAATAAAAATAGTGATAAGGGAAATAACAAGGGAAGAGAATACAACCACTCAGCACCCACCAACCGAGCAGTGAATTATCCCTTCCGGGTGACTCCCAGTTTACATCCTGGGCATGACATGCTGTGTTATGGAATACCTCTTTGGATGGTTTGGATCAGGTGTCCTGTCTCTGCTTCTTCCCTGCTTCCCCTCCTCCCTGGCAGAGCATGAGCCACAGAAAGTCCTTGGTCAGACTAAACATTTTAGCAGTAATTAAAAACATTGGTGTTATCAGCGCTGTTCCCAGGCCGAAAGTCAAAAACACAGCACTGCACCAGCTACTAAGAAGGAGAAAAAAATGACTGCTGCTGCTGAACTCCAGACGTGCCATTCATGTCATGCTCAGATCCCACATTTTCAATACACCATCACTCATCTCATGTATATATATCTCTCTCTCTATATATATATCTAGATATATACATATATATATAGAGAGAGAGAGAGATATATATGTGTATATATATATACACACATACACACACACAGAGAAAGAGGTTATTCCTAAGTGCATGTGTGGAGACTGAAAACACGGACTCCAGCAGAGTTTCATGACAAAAACTTCTTTACTCTCGAAGAGCTCTTTACTATCGGAGACCACCTTCCTGTTGGTTCCGTGGTTCATATAGACTACACTTTTTTTTCTCATGCTACTAACAGGATTGGCTGGATTTGAACATTGTCACCCTCCGATTGGCCACTATGTGTTACCTTCTGGTTGGCCACTCCCTTACATATTCAGGCTGAGCCCAGGATGCTCAGGCCAATTCCAGGAAGTTCAAGCCCAGAATGTTCTGGCCGATCCCAGGATGTTCTGGCCTAGCCCAAAATCCTTTACACCAACATGCATGGACCAATCCCTGTAAAGCTGCTGAATTCATCCGGTCCATGATGTCGGGTTCCATCTCTTGTAGCAGTCTTTCAGGGCAGGAGAGGCTGTGTGCAGTGTTGGATCGTTGCCTGCTGATGCTGATCGTTCCTTTACCACA
>WYDI02039731.1:0-14886 GCA_009867235.2 Psittacus erithacus
GGCTCCCAGTACAGATTCATCAGTCACTGACAGCAGTCAGGTCTGGGATGGGGACTTAGCTTTGAAGTCTCCCTTGGGCAGTGTGCCCTGATATTCTTTACAGGTTAATAAGCCTGAAGTTCCTGGGAACAGTGTGTGCTGATCAAGGTCATGCTGTATTTCCAGTGGATAGAACAGTGCACTGTGCATACTCTTGTGATTAAGTACACATGCATTAAGTTACACTAAGTTGCACAGTGACTCAAATATTCATCTGTTAGGAGTAAGCAGTGGTTATACAGTGTTTATGATACAGAGGCATACACTTGGATTGGCTTTTATGTGCAGTAGTCTTCTGGACCAACAGCTACAGCATTTCAACGGCTTCAGGAGAAGGTATTTTGTTTAAATACAGTAAAATAGCATGCAAATGCCAATTTTACTTGTCCTGTATTGCAGCATGTGAGTTATTTGAACAAATAGACTCCACTGTGACTCTGAGACAGTCCAGTGGCTCAGACTGAACCAAATTCAGTGGTGAATAGAAACATGTTCAGGTGCCACTGGCTGAAGAATAGATGCATTGTGGTAAATACTGCAAAATGCAGTGACATGGAGACATAAATGTATATTCTAGGCTTTGTGAGGAGATTAAGATAGGGTTACTAATGATACGCCTTTCAGCTTGTAGTTATTTTCCAGATTTTATATGTCAGCATTTACCACTTGTAGTAGCTGTGATCACATCAGTAGCATACTGTGAATTGCAAGGGATGTTTATTGCACTTTGCTTTAGAACTGTGTGTAAGAAGCTGTAAAACCAGTCCATGTCATTTTTCTAACCCAGAGGATTTAGGAAAGCATTGCAGTCTTTTGCGATAAAGATCTGTATGTTTTCTCAACAGTGGTCTTTTTTGTTCTGTTCTTTTTTTTCTCAGGCTTACTACAGAGCTGGCCACTCACTGATCATGTTATCAGAGGCTTGTGAGGCAATTTCTATGTTTCATAAAGGTTTGATTCTCCTGAGTACTTCTGCAGATCGCACTCAGATTGCTGATTTCATAGCAGGAATCTTCATAAGTGTCAACGGTAAACTCAGCTCAAGAGCTTGGTTTTTCTACTTTCAGTAGTGATCACAAGTCCTTGGACGTCCTTCATGAGATCACTTAGTCCTTAGTACCCCAGGTCTGTTTGAAGATGATGAACATGTCATGTGGCCTGACCAAAAGCATGCGGTCAGTATGGTCCAGTTTGTATACAGCAGATGCCAGCAATCACAGAGCACTGTGCAGGGGAGTGTGTTGTCTCATAAGAACACATCAGTTGTGGAATAGGTAGAAAAGGTTGAAATCAGAGCCAGGGAGACAGGATTGGATATCTGGAGCTCCAGACCCAAGAGACTTTTCAGTGGTTGTTTTGCCCAAGCCACTCTGCTTCTCTTTTAGCTAGGTAGATTTAAAACTAACGAGAAAATGCTCAGCTTAAACATGATTTTACAGCACAGTGGATTCCAGTGTGGGGCTCTTCCCTCAGCTACTAATGGCCAGCAACAAAAAGAGAGAATTTGGCTTTTCTGTGGCATTGCGTGGTGGGTTTCTTTTGAGCAATGCCCACCTTACCTCTCCCTGACCTTTCCTCAGTTCCCCTTTCTATTTGCCTGTTTGTCCAGTTCACAGGCTTTGTATGATAGGGGCTGCAGCCGTCCCAGGTTTGGGTTGTGCCCCTGGTGCATTTACTTGAACTTGTAGGCCCATGGTAAGGACCTTGCTTAGCTTTAGCAGTGTCTGTAGCTGGGCTCACCCACAAGTGGAAGAGCTGCTGCAAGCTGCACAACATTTTGGGACTTAGAAGTGTTTCTTGAGGGCAGGGATTAATATCTTTTCACCTTGTTTAAAGAAGACTGGCCACGGATAACAAGGTGCTGTATCAGTTGGGTGGGAAGGGATACGTAACCCTCCATTTGGTGTTCCTCTGGGTGTAAATCACTGCTAAAATTGTCACTGTACAATGAAGTTACTTAGTTGGAGACCCCAGCTTTAAAGGGCTGCGTGTACTGAATGGTTTTCTCAATTGCTTATTCTTGCAGATGAACGGGTCTTTCCACCAACTTTCTCCCTTGCATATGATTATATTTTCAGTGCAAGGTTTGATGCACTGATTTGGCAAGCAGTAATAGAAAGGTTGGCCCAGAAAGGGAAGTGGCGGGTAAGTCTGTTGCTGGATTGCCTACAATGAACCTGAAATCCCACTTGTCTCTTGCTGTTATCTCTCTTATAATTGCAGTGCCATCTAGAGCCATTATTGTTAAAAGAAATCAGAGGGGAAAACCACACATGTTTGTTTGTGGTCCCTTTTACTTTTTGCTTCTGTGTGCAAGCTGGATTTTTGAAGCTGTCTGTGAAAGATACCCAAATAAAGGAGCATCTCAGTCATCACCTTTCCTCAAGTGCATCAACTGCACCACACAGGTTGTTGCTGTCTGCAGACTTGCTGAGTACAGTCCCGCTGTCTTATGTCATTGATGAAGATTTTAAATAGTCCTGGTGCCAGTACGGACCCTTGAGAGACCCCACTCATTACTGGTTTCCACTTGGATTCTGATCTGTTGTCTGTAACTCTTTGGATGCAACCATCCAGCCAATTCCTTGTCCATTCATCAGACCCATACCTTTCCAAATTAGATCTAAGACTGTTGGGGGGGACTGTTTCAAAGACCTTACAGAAGTCCAGATAGACGATATCTGTAGTTCTTCCCTTGTCCTCTGGTTAAGCTGTGTGAGCTTTCGAGGGGCAAAGTCAAGTTTTTAAGGAAGCTGAGAAAACAGAGAAAGATATGGTGTGCATTCCTAGCTTTCTGCTCAGGATGTCGGTGTAGCTGGGAGTCTCATCTCCGTGAATGCAAAGGTCCATTCCTAAAGCGAAGGTCACTTCCCACGTGTATTGGAGACACTTCTAGGGTCTGACCTTTCTGCATGTTTTTGTTTCAGAGGGAACTTCCATCAGTCATAGCTTCCCACAGCCCGGTGTTTATTATATTAATTCAGTTGAAAAGTGGAAAGGGAGACTCAGTATTTTGTTACAGTCTTAAGCAAAGATCGGTGATGTTGTTGGCCCTCGTTTGCTTCCCTACAGGGTCTGCTGAGGCAGTGAAAAACAAAGTTTCTGGGTGAAACTGACGATTTTAGGAATAATGATTTTATTTTTATCAACTTTTTGGGTAATGCTTTCAAGATCACCAACATTTTGGGCTTTTTCCCAGTCTTGTCTGTTGCTGTTGTCCGAGAAGAAAGCGTTGCCCACCAACCTCACGGTCAGCCAGGTCTCACTGAAGAGCCTCTTTGAGGTAAAGTAGCATCCTTCTTTTTGTTTGTCTTGTGTCTATTGCTTCCTGTTCACTTTAGTGAGAGGGATTTTGCCATCTTGTGTTCAAGGCTAAAACAGATTAACAAAAAATGAAATGGAAAATAATATATGTACTTTGTGTGATCCTGTTAAATCAGCTGTTCTGTGCCTTTTAATGTGAAAATTGAAACATCCTCATTCTGCAGAATTTCTGTGTGTAATTTAAGATTTCTTTTAATTTGATCAAAAGAAGACATTTTCCTCTCATGTACAGAAAGCTGTTCATGTCACACTTGTAACCAGACAATTTAATGCTGAAAAATGACTGACACCAGTTAGGCTGGATATGTTTTCCAGCCAAGGAGAACTTATGATGTACATGGGATACAGTATTCTTATACTTTGCTAGCATGTCTCTGGACTGCTTTCTGGTGCTGAGCAGGATTATAAGGAGCTGAGCTGGATGCAGTGTTGGCATTTTCCCTTCCCTCAATGCCCCACGTTTTTGGTAGGTTACTTTATACCTGAGCGCCAACTGCTAAGCTTTCTCCCTAAAGGCTTTGACATCTTCCAGATGGCAGAGGGGATTTTGGCAGGATGCACCCAGGCAGTTGTAGACCAAGTAGCCACAGGCCCTAATGTCTTTCACTGAGATGATGGCATCTGCAGACAGCAGATCTTTATGGTGTTCTTCTGAGACTTGCTCTCTTCTTCTGCTTCCCCTGCTGCCAGTGCGTTCTCCCTGTAATCTGTTGTATTTCGAGTCTGTAGCTGTGCGCAAACAGTAGTCCTTGCCAGTCAAAATCTGGCACGAGGTGTTAGAATAAAGAATGTATTTGTGGATGCTGGAAGCATGTGTGAAGGCTGCTATTTAAAAAGATGACTGGCACAAATAGAGAAATTATGTCTGAACGCTGCTTCCGACCACCCCCTCATGTCCTGATCCTTCTGGCATATTGTCTCAATTTCCCTCTGAGCTTCCTCTGCCCACCTCCCGTTACCCAGACTGCAGTACCCCTTGCAGGCTGTGCTTCGTGTTCGTGAAGTCCTTGTTAGAGCATCCTTTTTCAGTTCAGCTGCTTTCTGCTCAGCCTGCGTGCTTTTAATATGGGTCTGTAAACTTCCCTGTGAATGTCCTCCTTTTATCTGATCACCTTCTAGGAATTTATTTGCCCAGAAATCTTGTCTCCCAAGGTTTAATGCCTTTACTTTGTGTGGGCAGTTGTATTATTGTTGTCTTGATAATGCCAGAGGCCTCCTTAGCTGGATGAGAGTTGGGCTTTGCCCTTCTCTCCACCCAAGGGGTTCCTGAGCTGTAAAAGGGCTGGTTACCCGAGTTCCCTATACCTTTCTTTCAGTCCCTAACTCCCTTTTCCCAGTTTCAAGTATTTTGCCAGTCTTTTGTTGCTTTGGGGCAACTGCCTGCAAAAGCTGCCTCATCAAAGCTTAAAAGGCACAAAATCCAGGCGCAGCAATATGTGCCCTCAGATGCAGTACATTTTATAGTCAACTGTAAGGCAGAAAGTTGCAGTCAATTACAGCAAAGAACTATAGAAATATGTATTGTGAAATAGACCTTAGGTTCAGTGCTCTTCAGAACCGAACAAGATGCTTTTAAGATTCATGAAGAACTCATAGAAGAAGAGTATTTTGTTTTGAGCTTCTATTGGAATTGTTAGATATATAAGTGTTCCATTTTACAGTGGACATGACTGTTACTGTTCCACTGATTCTTGTCATAAAAGACATGAAAATAGGATTAAAAAAGCAATGCCTTTTTTGTATATAAAGATAATATGTTATTATTGTTCTCTTTGTTATCAGACTTCTGAATTGTATGGCCATGGTGAGAAGATGCAAGAAGTAGCGGAATTAGTCAAGTGGCTAATCTCCATGGGGGCGAAAGTGGAAACCATTGGAGTGTATCTACTTCATGCTGTTATCAGACTGTGTATCAAAGCAAGTGAGTGACATCCACAGCTAAATAAACCCAATGGTGGCCTTCACCAGAGAAAGAAAAAAAGATCCAGAGTATTTTGAGAGACTGAGATGAGCTCTTAGGCAGAAGCTCTTCTCTGTGAGAGTGCTGAGGCGCTGGCCCAGGGTGCCCAGAGAAGCTGTGGCTGCCCCATCCCTGGCAATGTTCAAGGCCAGGTTGGACGCAGGCGCTTGGGGCAACCTGCTCTAGTGGAAGGGGTTGGAACTGGATGAGCTTTAAGGTCCCTTCAACCCAAACCAGTCTGGGATTTTATGATTCTGTCTGTGTGTGCTAAAGAGTCATGAGTCAACCTCAAATTTGTGCTTGCTGGTAGTCAGCGACGACATAGCATCCTGTCTTCCACAATGCAGCTGGCTCTTACCATAGTTTCTTTCTTTTCCTCCTCCCTGTCTTATGGAAGAGGTTTCATACAGATGCATCTTGCCACTCCATAGGGAAAAAACCCAGGATCTATTTCTGCTGTATCTCTGTTTACCATTTATAGCAAGTGGGGGTTTTATCGTTTCAGGGAAGAACCATCTCTTCAGGTGGTTACTGACTCAGAGGCCAGACTTGAAGGATCGCATCAACCAGAAGGACAGAGATGGAAGCACCCTCTTGCATGTTGTGGCATCTTCCAGTGAATATTCCCAGAAACGCAGTAAATACAGTGATTATTTTCTTCCCTGTGTGTGCTGGTTTGTTTTCATTTAGAAAAATGAGTCATGGAAGAAAGTTTGAAGTGCTGGTGTTTACTACTTCATGTGCTTCCGTTTCCTAATCAATTATAATGGAGAGAAATGTTTTAATGTTTTGAAAGGGTTTCTTCTGGGGGAAGAACACTCAATAATTCCTCCTTCTTGTGAGACTAGAAAAATGTAGGTTTGTATTGAAATTATGCTAGGGATTGTGTCAGGAAATTAAAAATACAAAGGGAAAACAGAACAAAACCCCTGAACAATGAGAATTCTTCTTCCTCTAATGTTTATTCGTGCAATGTTTTAGGCCAAACAGAAGATGTGATAATGCTCCTGAATTTTGGGGCTGATCCCACTGTTCCAGATGCACGGTCAAGATATGTCATAGATATCTTGAAGAAGAACAAAAACTTCGATGCTGTAAGAGCAGTCAGCAATCACATTGAGAAACGCACTTCCTCTGAGAAACAGCCAGGTACTGCATGGATGCACTACATGGACTGTGTGCTTTTCCTGGTTTAAAACAACATCCTGTAGATGCAAAATTACTTGGGGAATAGTTTTGTGCAACATTTCTTATAAGTTGTCATCCTTATCTCCTATCACTCTGTGATGAAGACTTTGTGCTTGCCTGAAGGTGACTGTTGTCCAATTGATGATCTTAGTATATCATCCAATAAGTAACTACAAGTTGCTTAAAGTTACTGTAAGCCACTGGTTTTTATTCCTTGCCCTTAAAATGAGGCTCCCTCTGCCATAGAAACTGCTGCTTTTGGATGCTTTTTCAGTCTTTAAGTATTTATCTTCATGGTTTTTGTAAAGTGAGAGCTAAAATATTGGTGGCATATTTAGAATATTTTATAACAAAAAATACTGACAAAAAAAAAGGAGAAGCTCTGAAATGGTGAAAACGTGAGTGAAAAGTTGCTGACACTTGAAAAAACCAAACTGTAGTCAGAGCTCTGTTCACAAGGGTTTAGCCATCTTTGATCTATGTCCCTGCCCATGACAGGGAGTTGGAACTGGATGAGCTTTAAGGTCCCTTCCAACCCAGACTATTCCAGGATTATAATCACTGCGAGGCAGCAGTGTCCTGCCTGTGTGCAGATCAACTTGTGAACTATTCCAGTTTCCAACCTAGTGTATTTCAGTAAAGAGTGTATTTGATGAGGGTTTCCAATATCCTGTAGGATTTGAAATCCACCACGGGTCTAGCTTTTGCAGCAGGAGTTTCAGCCATCTAATTTTAACCTGCTGCTGCACATTTCTTAGAGGCCCGAGATGTGACATGTTCCAATCGTGCCCTGAAAACATACCAGCAAGGAGCTGGATTTTCAATTTCTAAACTGTTTTGCAGGGGGGAGTGAGAACAGAGCCGTAGCTGACACAGATTCTCTCCTGGATGTTCTTGAACAGTTTGTCCAGTTCTACAGGTTAGAAGATGGAGCGCATCATAAGAATGTATTGAAGGAGGATGCAGTTAAGCAGTTTCTGAAACTGCTGTCTTCTGTGAAAGGTACAATGAGTTCCCGTTTCTCCTCTTCACAAAACCTAATTGCTGAGAAAAGTGTGTTTGATGCTACCATACAGGTTTTGCTCTTCCTTCTCTTCCCTGTTTCTGCGACTGAAATTACTGGAACAGAATCGGCTTTTACTTATTTTTCTGTTCTGTTTGCACTTAGAACCACCACAATACACACAAAAATTCAGTGTGATGAATCAAAGTGTTCAAGCTTATTTAGTGGCCTTAGGACAGAAAGATGCGAGTGTTGCATTTTGTACTTTGAGTTTAATGGGCTCATTATTCTGAAAGCAGTTTACAGTGTGATGGATTTTATGATATGGCTTTAAGTGAGTGATGTTGTCTTCACTATCTTGCAGAAATCCCTGAAGGGGTGGTTTGCAACATCTCCCAGGCCTGTGCTAGCAGCTTCATAAAGCAGTTGCTGGAGAAGCAAATGTGGCATAAAGTTTTGCTGCTGCTAACAGGGAAAGCCAGTGGGGAAGAGCCATCAGGAGGAGGACTCTTCAGGAGCTGCAGCCTTGCCGATGTTGACATTGGCGATGTTATCCAGCGGTGTGACAGATGGGACAAGCAAGTGCATCTCATAAGATGCTTGATCGAACGAGGAGGTGAAAAACTGTGCAATATGAATCTGTTATAAAAGATCTAGGATTTTATTTGGCATGTTTGAGCAATGTAGTTTCAGAGGTACCATCACATGGGTTTTACGGTTCTCTGTATGTGCAGCAGCTTGTTGGAGGGCATTGGCTGTGATGCCTGCATCCGCCGTGTGTGACATGGGGGAGCCAGTAAGGCTATATGGGATAGAAGATGTTCTCTCAACTGGAATTTGGCTGTTAGGGTTGAAAGGCCAAAGAGTATTGTTGCTCCTTTGTAGTTTCTTTCGGTTTTAATTCCTCTCTCTTTAGGCACAATATTATCCTGATAGAAACTGCAAGCCACAGTCTTTGGGTTTAGTCTGTTACAAGTCATTGACTACTTCAGTGATTTCAAAGGCATGACCAGATGTCTTTCTTTTTTTAGCTAGTACAGACACCATCATTTTTCTTGGCTTGGATGAGGTTTATTTCTAGGATTCCTCTGTTAATTTTCATTTGAGTTTATAACTTGGTGTTCAATATAAATTATGGGCACACTGTCCTCCTCTAGCCTTGTGGGTGCCAGAAACGCAAGGAGGCTTCTTAGGTTGGTCAGTGACTGACTGACTTGAGGAAGGTATGTTCTGGCCTTTCCTACCACAGCAGCAGGACTGCTTGTTCAGCTTAATGGGAGAGAACAGGAGATCTTGAAGATTTTCTTAGTCAAAAGTTCTTTAATCTATAAAAAGCTGACAAAAAGATGTCCCCTGCTCAGCAATCAGCATGTGCCTTCATCTGTTTACAGCTTTCTGTAGTTTGCAGATCTGGCGTTTCAGATTTAACCCCTGTATTTTCATGTTCTTCACCCCAGCTCTGCCGGATGGGATTGGAACCAGCTCTGAAATCCCACTGCAGATATGCCTCAAAAAGAATTATTTTGAACTGGTGTATTTGCTGCTGACCAAAGGTGCAGATCCTCAAAATGTCTCCATTGCACATGGAGATACTCCTTTGCACGCTGCGGTTTCCATCTGTTTAGATAATAAAGGTAAGGCTCTTGTGTGCCTGGGCTTGGGGAACACAGAAAGCCCCAGCAGATGTGCACTGTTCATTTTTACAGCAACTGTTGGAAACATCCCCATTTCTTACCCATCCATCCAACTGCCCCTTCTGCTGCTGTTCAGGTGACCAGGGGGAATCAAGCAGCTGGAATGTCCCCGCCAGTTACTGTTTCATGAATAAATAGAATCATAGAATAGTTAGGGTTGGAAAGAACCTTAAGATCATCCAGTTTCAACCCTCCTGCAGTGGGCAGGGACACCTCACACTATTCTTTACGATGATTTCAGTGTGCCACTGTTTTACCATTCGGAAGGAAACGTTTCACATACATTATCCAGTTCAAGTCTCATCTGTTACCGGGGTTTAAATCCAGAAAGCTGTAGAATGTCTTTTCTCTTTTTTTCCCCCCAAGCAGGTATTGGACTAACCCTATTTTGTAGGAAGTTGCTTTAGGAGCAGTTGCAGCAGTAGGGATTTCTAAAGCTTTGTTGCTGTAGTGTTGTTTTCCCTGAGTACTACAACAGCTCAGTTTTGAACCATTTCAAATGAGCAAGTTTTACAAATATAAAGTGTATTTTTTTTGTTCTTGAGAAAGCAAATTGATTTTCATTTAGTAGCTGCAGAAAAAAAAGTATTAACAATTGCTGGCCTACAAAGCAGTCTTGTAGCACAAGTGATGATTTTGGTTGTTCTCTCGCTTTCAGATGGCACTGGTTTAAACATCCTGAACTACCTCCTTGACCTCTTTGCTTCAAGACCTTCAGACTTCCCATATCTTAATCCGAACATACAAGATGAGAATGGAAATACAGTGATGCATATTGTTTTTCAGAGAGGCTTTTCAAAACAGACTAAGAGAATAATTGAGTCATTGGCAAAATTTGATGTCAACTTCAATATAAAAAACAAATTAGGAAGAGATGTGAGGCATAGAATTAAAAAAAATGACCCACTGCTGCTTGCCTGGAATAGTGTTGCACTGGAGAAGAAGAAACACCGTCAGGATATAGCAGGGCAATCGGGTAAAGCATCCAAGCTTGTTCCAGCCTCTGAGATTTCACAGCTGAAGAGCACAGGGCGTTCTTCATCTGGGTCCTCAATAAAGGCACCATCTGGCAACATGGTGCATAATGATTTAAAAACCCTGTATTCTGTGAAGGCAAAAAAAGATCAGTTGGCAAAGCAGGAAACAGAAAGAATAAATAGCCCCTTAACACTCCAGGAGAGTCTAGTGCAGGCAATCACAGCTCTGATTCAGCAGCTGAAATGGGGTGACACCCTGAGAAAGGATCATCCTCTGGTGCAAAAGCCATCTTCAGCCCAAACTAATTTGGAAGAGGGAAGAAGTAAGTTCTTGCAACCTTGTGGTAACATAGCTTATCCTGAAGGAAACGGGAATGACTGGGAGAAAAAGAAAGGCGTAGGGGATTTTAGTACAGCCCTGCCTAATGGAGAGAAGGAAGAACCAGAGGAAGAGAAGGGGAAGATTCTGGATATTGAAGCATATGTGCAGGAGTTTGACAACATGACCTGGGAAATAGAGTGCACTCCTGAGATGCTGAAGACATTGGGCAGCAAAGCTGTGCCTCATTATCTGAAAACTAAAACTATCATGACAATTAAGCAGCTTGGCAATGGAGAATGGACCAGGGGACTTCAGAAGCCACTGAAACACTTGAAAGCTGATATCCAGTTGTATGAAGCCAAGTTGGGTAAAGGTGCAAGAATGCTGTGGGAACTTGCAATTGACTTTTCTCCTCGTTGCAGCGAGAGCGCGGAAAAGATCATGGAGACAGAACAGGCAAAAAGTCTTCCAGAAAAATCAGGTAGAGTTTACACAGAAATAATCAGAATTTGGGCCATTGTTCTTGACCACTGCAAGCTGAACCGTGTCTTGGATAATATATGTATTTCCTACAATCGTGGTTTATCCTGCATCTTGAGGAAGAAGCTCAAGGGCATAAACGAAGGGCATCAGAACCACAATGTGACAACGCAGAAGCGTGTCCCACGTTGTTACATTGAAGACCTAGAGGCAGAAAGGTCCAAAGAACATACCATACCTGAGTATTTCCCTCCAGCCAGCGCGGCAGAATTGGAATACAATATTATGAAATTCCACAGCTTCAGTACTAACATGGCACTTAACATTATAAACGATGTCCATTCTTCTGTTGAATACCCTTTTCGAGTTGGGGAGTTGGAGTACGCAGTGATTGATCTCAATCCAAAGCCCATGGAGCCAATCATTTTAATTGGGCGAAGTGGGACAGGGAAGACGACTTGCTGCTTGTATAGGCTTTGGAAGAAATTCTATTCCTACTGGGAAAAATCCACCTTGGCAAATGGTCCTTTGCTGGAGAGGCAAACGTGGCAGCAAAGACAGTGCAGCGGGGCTGAGAAAGCGGGGTTAGAGAAGGAAGAAAGTGAGCTAAAACAGGATAGTGATGATTCAAGTGAGGAGCAGGTGAGCGACGAGCAAGACCAGGACAGTGAGGATGAAACTGTGCCTGCAGACACAGCTGATGCAGAGATGAATTCATGTGGTGACCATGAAGGAGACCAAACCCATAGCGCAGAAGCACTGGACAGGCTGGAGCACCTGCACCAGATCTTTGTGACAAAAAATCCTGTCTTGTGCCAGGAAGTTCAGAAGAATTTCATTGAGCTTAGCAAGTCTTCCAAGGTCACCAGTCACTTCAGGCCTCTGGAGCCAAATGTTCACAAGCTACAGGATGTTAAAGATGAGAATTTCCCGCTGTTCGTCACCTCCAAGCAGTTGTTGCTGTTACTGGATGCGTCCATGCCTGACCCGTTTTTCCCAAGGAATGAAGATGGGAGCCTTAAGAGAATCATTGTTGGTTGGAGTCCTCAGGAAGACGTGGTTGTACCAAATTGGCAAGACGAGGATGAAGAAGGTAATGTCGAAGCAGAACGTGGTGATGAGGAAGGAGCTGCAGATGGGTACTCTAAGGAAAGTGATCCTCGGACTTTTGTGACTTATGATGTATTTGCGAACGAAATATGGCCAAAAATGATAAAAGGCAAAAGTGTGTACAATCCAGCGCTGGTCTGGAAAGAAATCAAATCATTTCTGAAAGGGTCTTTTGAGGCCCTGAGCTGCTTTGGGGGTAAACTTACTGAGGAGCAGTACAAAAAGCTAGGCCGAAAGAGATCACCGAACTTCACGGAAGACAGGAGTGAGATCTATCACCTCTTCTGTCTTTACCAGCAGATACGATCGCAGAGAGGTTACTTCGATGAAGAAGATTTGCTCTATAATATATCTCAAAGGCTCTCAAAGCTCAAGGAGCTGCCTTGGTCCATCCATGAGTTTTATGGTGATGAGATACAAGATTTCACCCAAGCTGAGCTGGCACTGTTAATGAAATGTATCAATGACCCTAATGCCATGTTTCTAACTGGTGACACTGCCCAGAGCATCATGAAAGGAGTTGCTTTTCGGTTTAGCGATCTGAGGTCCCTGTTCCATTACGCAAGCAAGAACTCCATCAGCAAGAAGCAGCGTGTTAGAAAACCAAAAAGGATCTACCAGTTGTACCAGAACTACAGGTCCCATTCAGGTAGAGTAACAAATATATTTATGATCTGAGTCTTTGCTCTTCAGGTGTCACTAATGACTGAAGGTTTCTACTGGCCAATTCCAACCATCTTCAGGTGGCCTGTTTTGTTAAGAGGTCAGCTTTCTCACATGCAAATTCTGACAAGATGTGTCCTGTTTCCAAACTTCTAACAAGGTCTTTTGAAAGTGTGTTTGTGAGAGTGTATGCGACAGACTGAGGTTTAAAACCTGCGTTCTGCTCATGACAGGTATTCTCCGTTTAGCATCTGGAGTGGTTGATTTGCTTCAGCATTATTTCCCGGAATCTTTTGATCGGCTTCCTAAGGATTGCGGTCTCTTTGATGGACCAAAGCCTACGGTGTTGGAGTCCTGCAGTGTCAGTGACCTGGCAATTCTGCTGAGGGGCAACAAAAGGAAAACACAACCCATTGAATTTGGAGCGCATCAGGTTTGCTTTTCTTAGGTATACGGGTTTTTGCAGATTCTTCCAGCTCTGATGCCAAGTTACCATGTATGGACTGCCTGCAGTTTAAGCCCTTTCATCTCGCTGATAAATTATGCTTTTTGAACTTAGAAACCTTTATTGTGTTGGTTTCTGTTTCTTCTTAATACATCTGGCTTTTCCTGTTATTTTTTTGCATCGGGGGTTGCCTGTTCTGTTCCTTTCTAATTCCACATTTTCTTACACCAGATCTTCGACTGCCTGCACATGCCATGTATCTGTCAGTCTTCTAGTGGCAGCTTTGTGAGCTTGTGCTTGAATGTCTGTGTTAAATGGTGCCTGGTTTTGAGAAGGCTCTTACATTGTCATGACATATCTGTGTCCTTTCTCTCTGCAGCTACTACCTATTTTATGTTACCTTACTAATACGTTCTTTTTGTTACTGTATTGTATGGCAGGTGGTTTTAGTGGCAAATGAGACGGCAAAAGAGAAAATACCTGAGGAGCTTAGTTTAGCACTTGTGTTGACAGTTTATGAAGCAAAGGGCTTGGAATTTGATGATGTTCTTCTTTACAACTTTTTCACCGATTCAGAGGTATTTAATTCTTATCCATTTTCTACATTTTTTCTTAAGTCTTCATTTTGCACATGGTCCAGCTGGCTTTCCAGCTGGGGAAGGACTCCCTCTTACCTCTGAAGATGGGTGGTTTCACTGCAGCAGAAAACAGGTTTATGAATGGAGACCATTTTCCCTTAGTGCTGCATTTTCCTGCAGAATGGCTGTTGCAATTTAAGGGCGAGCTATGGGGTTACCACAGCACAGCAGTGCACACACACACACACTTCTGCTGTGTACCATGAGTACTCTGCTAGTTTACAGCATGTCCCTTCAGGCTGCTCCCTGTTCAGGTCAGAGGAGGTGGTGGAGGGACACTCCATCACTCGCTCATACTCTTTACCTTGTACTGGAGTTCTGGGTCCCCAAAAAGCACCTGAGATCCCCCACTTTGCATCACCACAGAGTTGAAAAACAATTATGTTTAGAATCAAATAGTGTGTGTATGTGTTTGAGGGGGGCAGGAAGGGGGGTGCTTTGTAGCCATCCACAGCTTAGCTCCAGAAAACTCATTCTGGGTTAGCTCAGGAGTTGTCAGGAAACTTAGGAATGTCTCACAGTGTATAGTGGAGACCATCGCCCCTAGAATGGCCTCGGATAAGTAATATGAAGGTTGAAGCCACCTGCAGCCAGTTGCACTCTTCCACATTAGTATGGTTTGCCGCTCAGGTTTTAGCCACTCTTGAGCTGAGCCATGTGTTCACTCTCCCTCAGGTTGGTCTGGGTGGCTCAGGGTGCCATTAGTGTCTTCTAGCTATTTGAGGGAAAGTTGTTTGTTCAGCTTGGTAACAGCCTGGTGCAGTCATGTACCTCAAGAAAAGGTTACCCTCCAACCCTGTTTGCATTGAGGTGAAGTTCAGCTTTCTTGGAAAATTGATTGTTCTTTACATTCTTCCCAGAGGGAACTTTTTTCCCCCACTCATCTCCTCTGAGCCTTCTTCAGTTGTGGGAGTGAATTTGCCAATCACATCACAGAATCACACAATCCCAGACTGGTTTGGGTTGGCAGGGACCTTAAAGCTCCTCCAGCTCCAGCCCCTGCCACGGGCAGGGACACCTTCCACTAGAGCAGCTTGCTCCAA
>WYDI02039731.1:15068-30835 GCA_009867235.2 Psittacus erithacus
CTAGAGCAGCTTGCTCCAAGCCCCTGTGTCCAACCTGGCCTTGAACACTGCCAGGGATGGGGCAGCCACAACTTCTCGGGGCAACCAGTGCCAGTTATCCTTTGCATATGTGGGGAGTAGTGATTGCTGCATACAAGTGAACCTCATTCTCTTGACATTTTAGGCTAGCAAAGAATGGAAGATAATTTCATCTTATACTCCTGGTTTGGATGTACAAGTAGGAAACAAATTGCTAATCGAGATGCCTTTAGAGGATGCTGCTGGTATGCAGAAAAGAACTCCTTTTAATGTAGAAATGTACAAGGTGAGTTTTTTGTGACATTGGGATGAGGAAAGATAAACTCCATTTTTAAATCTTAGAAGTAGGGGAATTTCGTCAAGAAGTCCTTTCATCCTGTATTTCCATGTGTTCCTGAGGTTGCTTTTTTTGGTAGCTGTTCACATTTGTATAATACAGTCTTCATTTTCAAAGACGAGACGTTTTGCAAATGCAGTTTGATAAGAGAAGGAAAACTACGGGTAAGAGACTTTCAGGTAAATTTACAGAGCAGCTGTGGTTAAAGCAAATAGCAGATCAGCTTGCCAATGTTATTGGTTTAGTCTGGTTTCGGATCAGTGTCACTGCCTTAAAATTAAGGAAACTTCTGATAGTTTAATGAGTCAGATATTTTTTTACCATGCAGTCTTGAGAATGGATAATTGTGTGTGCAGGTGTTTAGGAGGAAAATGGCCTGTCACACCTACAGCTTCCTCAGTTGCAGTAGCTGTACTTTCATGCAAATTACCTGGACAATTGCTTATGTAATTGAAAAAAATACATATTTAATATTTAGGCTTACTTGAAGATCCTTTCTTCTTGGTTATTAATTATATGTATGTACAGTTTTCTTATAACTGCTAAGTGTGTTTCTCTGTAGTGGTTTAGCTCATCTGGCATTTAATTGACTTTATTTGGTGTGCTGCCTTTTGTTTGGGTCTGCTTCAGATGCTGAATGGAGAGCTGAAGCAGTTGTATACTGCCATTACAAGAGCCAGAGTCAATCTTTGGATCTTCGATGAAGACAGTGATAAACGAGCTCCAGCTTTTAAGTATTTCATCAAAAGAGAATTTGTTCAGGTTGTCAAAACAGACGAAAAGAAAGGTAAAGTTATCCTAAAGCTTTCTTTAAGAGGCTGTCAAACAGAGCAGCCTGCTCATGCTTTCTTACGTTGAAGCTGTGTAATAAAGACGGCTAAATTCCTTGGTCCCTGTAACAGTACTCATTGATAATAGCCCTTGCAAAGTTCCACTGATTTCTTTTGGCTCTAAAGATCAATCATATATGTTGATACATAGCTTCATTGCTCATTCATTAGTATGAGTTTTCCTGCTGTCAGTGGAGAAGAGTCAGAGTTCATTCAGACAGATCTGACCTAGCAATTAGATCTTTTTGAGTTCTAACCAGTCAATTTAGGTATGTAAAATATTTAATGAGTACAGGTGGATTGGCGATCAGTACTATTTACTACACTTAAAGATAGTATGGGATGCAAAGGTAATTGCTTTAGCTTACTGTGCAGATCTTAAATGTTACATGCATGAAAAAGTGCCACTTACCAACCCGTCAGTATCTGGTGTCAGGCAGGGGATCTCTCAGCCTCGAGGGGTAACCTTGAGAGGCATCCCTGATCAAGGGGAGATCACCTCCAGATCCACTGCTATGCAGGAAGAGCTCAACGGACCCTGATGGCTACAGATATGTATAGCGTAAACCAGTTGATTTGTAGTCAGGTTTCTGCTGTGTTTATACAGTTTCAGCCACTTGCCAGCCCAGTCTTCAGGCAAGCTGTTGGTTGTTTTGGGTTTGGTGCTGTGTTCTCACCAGTAACACAACAACAGGATTTACTTCAGTAAGGCCTACTTGATGAGCATCTGCCTGGACCAGAGCTCAGTTAGTTCAGACAGGAGTGCGTCCATCACACCTGCACAGGAGTGAAGGCTGTTCACAGAAAACCATCCTAGCTAAGAGAGATTTATCAAATGAAAGCGTTCATTTGGTATGGTTATCATTACTGGTGTCGTGTTAATTCTTAGTTTTGGGACATGATAGGTGGTTTCTGTGGGTTACCCATTCTAACATAAAGTGATTACCCCTGACCTTCTAGACTTAGACGACAGCATGTTTGCTAAGACTTCAACTCCAGAAGAATGGATTGCACAAGGAGACTACTACGCTAAACATCAGTTCTGGGAGGTAGGAGCAAATGTTTATCTGAAGTAATGGTTATTGCCTGTTCTGAAACCTTCTGGGCTTTTCCTTTCTATCTCTAAAATCATCTCTAAACCTTCAGTTGCTCGTAGCAGCCTGTCTCAGGTTGTGCTTTGTAGTTATATAGGTATCTACAGACTACTTGCAAACAAATGGCAAGAAGTAAGCAGGGGCAGCGAGCCTGTTGTCTGTAATATTGAATTCACTCCTCAGAAATCTGCAGTTCAGTGAGGGAAAGACATTTTAATGTGCACAAATGAAAGATGGTTGAAAACCCCCAATTGCTGGCAACAACTGGAATTGACTGGAATTTGGGACTCTCAACCATGTGCAAAGTTAAGATTGGACGTTAGAAAATGGTTCTTCACTAATAGAGCAGTTGGTTGCAGGAACAGGCTCCCCAGGGAAGTGGTCACAGCACCACATTTGTCAGAGTGGAAGAGTCTGGGTGATGCTCTTACTCCTCCTTGTGAGGAGCAGGGAGTTGGCCTCAATGATCCTTACGAGTCCCTTCCAATTTGAGATACTCTATGATCCTGTGAAAGGAAATTTTGGACACTTTTTTTGATCGTGGCAGAAGGAAAGGTTCCATTTTTGCTGATGGCAACGTGAGGTTTTTTGGATGGAAAACAAGGCAAAAATCAAAACAATCAGCTGCCACAGTAGAGTCTTTATCTCCCTTGGAAAAAAGGCAGTTTCCTAAATGGACAGCAGAGTATTTAGATAAAAACCACACAGCTGGAAAAATCTCATCTTGCAATCTGAAATGCATTAGCTCTATTATCTGCTGTTTTGTTTCCTTTATGAACCCTCATCTTTGCTTGTCATTGCTACATTAAGAAGAAATTGGTGAATCCGGCGGTTCTGAGAGTGGTTTGCAGTATGCAATTTCCAAACAGAAGCAAATACTAAATTAGTGGATAGATTAGAGAAATAATGGCGTTGCAGAATGAGTGAGGTGATAAGGAAACAAACCTTGCTAGCAACAAGGTAGCTCCTGCTGTTTCTCTTCAGCTTATCACAGAAAGGGCCTGGTGTGGTAAAAGCATGAATAAAGGATCCATGCTTTTTGGTTGAACTTTGAATTGGTTCTCCTATTAGTAACAGAATTCATGCGGTAGATGCCTGGTGACTTCCCAATTAATGGTTGAGGACATCATCCAGATTGCACGTGCTGTTTCTTCTGCCAGCCTTCCAGGAGTGTTGCTTTTACTACCTCCATGTAAAACCTTTTAATGAAAACTCTAGTTGTGATGGTCACGTGTGGACTGACTTCAAAGCTTTTCTTTTTGTCTTACAAATAAGCTGCAGTGTTTTGCCTTTTTCTTCCTCCAGGCACCCTGCTAGTCTTTCTGTTTTCCATCACAGTGACTGTAAAATTAAGGCTTACTTTTATGTGCTAAGCCATGGGCTGGATGCTGGGGTGTGAACGCTGTGTATGATTTCACTCCAGGTGGCAGCCAAATGTTACCAAAAGGGAGGAGCAGGCGAGAAGTCAAAACTGGCCCTGGCACACGATGCTGTTCTCAAAGTGCACTCCAAGAAAAGCAGCCCCAGGTAAGTGTCACTGCAGAGGAGTGAGTCCCGCTGTGCAGTTCCAGACCTCATGGGATGACTCCCACCACGGTTGTGGGACCACATTGGAGACATTGGGGAGCCACGCAGGTGAGGTGTCTCTACATCTGTGTCTGTGGGTTGCAAAAGAGATGAAAGAAATTGGGAAGTCTGGCTTCCGCTGACAAAAAGTGGGCTTTGAGGTAAAATTCATGTTAGAGTCAATCTGAACTAAACAAACAGGGCTAGGTCTGAAGCAAAGGGGCAGATTTTGAGATGAATCATTTAGTTCATGAGAAACAGCTCAAGGGTTTGACAGGGGAGCAAGTTTGCAGCTTCCTGAAGAGGCTGAAAAACTGCCTGGGGCTTGTATCAAATAAGACAGGAAAACACTTCATGGGGAGGACTGTAAGTGAAGTAATTCTTTTTCATGCTGGGGAGGCTGAAAACTAGCGGTGATATCAGGAATAACTAGAGCAGAGCAAGCTAGCACTGAAGGGAGAAGGGGACAGCTCTGGAGAAATGTTATTACTGGATAAAATGAAAGGTTTACCTTTTTTAATTGCCTGTTTTGTATTAGTGGTCCTGGCTATAAGTAGGGTATCCATAGAATTTCATGATCATAGAGGATTTGTTGATGGGATTGAAAAAAACTTCAGTTGGCTGTCAACTGGGGTGCTTGTCAGCTAGATACAATCTGAGGAGAAGAAATGGGTTATCTTAAGTTGACAGAACATATGTCATAATGAAGCTGTGAAAGTGGAGGCTTTCTTTAGTAGAGGTATTAATGTCGGTGTACAAAGCATAGGTAAGATTCCTTTGAGCTGTACAATATTAACTGCTCTGTACAGTTCTGATGCTCCAGGCTCAAGGATGATGAATTCAGACTTGGTCTGGCAGTGATACCAGGAAGGATGCAGTTAAGAACAAATTTGATTGTTGTCTTTAATGGCATTGGGGCTAACCAGCAGATGGGAAGAAGGAGCAAGTTCAGCTAGAAAAGAGAAGCAGCACAGAACCACACTAAGTGTACCTGAATTTGAGAACTTAAAGCTTTTTACTGTCGAGCAGTGAGATTCTGGAACAGACTTCTGGACAGAACAGTGACAGCCCAAAATGTGGCTAATCCTAAGGTTGTACCTCATCACTTTATGTATGAAAAGGAGTGCATGATGTCAGTGTTGGTTGGATGCAGTGACAGATCATGTGTTCCTAAATGTAATTTGGATGTAATTAGTGATTTTCTCTTTATTTTCCACAGGGAAAAGCAGATGGAATATATGACATTGGCTAAAACTTACTTGGAATGTGGAGAGCCAAAATTATCACTAAAATGTCTGTTTCAGTCAAAGGAGTTCCGGCTTTGTGCAGAACTGTGTAAAAAGTTAGGAAAGGTATGAAGTCCTCTAAACTGTCCTCTCCTTATCCCTTTCCTTTTCCTACAGCCTTTTTCCCCTCATATTACTCACAAGGTAATAGTATTTTTCTGTGACATGGTAGTAGCTGAATTAAACCGGGTCTTTAAGCTGGACTGCTCAAGGGAAAGCACTTGTCACAGGATAGCAAGAAGAGGAATGACGAGGACAAGGATGCACTTACACAGTCGAGGTTTATTTCTTCAGCTTTCTTCAAATGTCACCATCAGTCACTTCTGCTTTGCAGTCGAAAGTTAATTAGTGACTGATTTCATGGAGCTGTGAAGAGCTAACCTGTTACTTCATCCAAGACTGTGACGATAGTGAAACTTCACTGATTACAGCCACCTCCATGGAACCATGATGCTTGTAAGGGCTAGCGGTTATTTTCCAAGTGCTTAACATTTTTATTTGCAGTGCATTTCTGCTAAAAGGAAGTGAAGCGATTGTTCCCAGCTATGTGAAGTTTCAGAGACAAAGTTAGGGCTGCATCCATAACTGTTTCAACTTAATTCTGATGATTCTGAGTAATTTGCAAGTCAACAGAAGCATATGTGGTGTTCTTTAACAACAGGCAGAGCTGGGTGAATGAAAAGTACTTTGGAAGTGTTGTATAATACCTTTAATTTTCCATTCTGGTTTTTTTCAGGTATTTTGAAGGTTTCGGTTCAGTTTTAGTGATGCTTACTTTAATGTGTATTTGATTACATTCAGATACTTTAATTGCATTTTACTAAAGTGTGTTTCTCCATGAGACACCTACATGATGGAATTAGTAAATTCATTCTATTTGTGGAGTTTTGACTACTTAGAGTGCTTCAGTTTCATTACTGACTTCTGCATTGCAGATGAAAGATGCTGCACTTTACTATCAGAAATGCCAGTGCTACAGAGAGGCATCCGAATGTTATGAACAAATTGAGGAGTTTGATCTTGCAATTAAAATGTATTGTCAGGAAGAACTCTATGAAGAAGCAGCAAAGGCAGTTGAGAGGTATGTCTAGCAAGTTGGTGTCGGAATACAATTCTCTTTTCCATTTCCAAATTCCAGATGACACAGTTGGCTCACCTCAGATTGTCACAAGAGTTTTGGCTGGTGACTTTGTGGTGTATGATATTAAATTAACTTGGTCAGAATTCTCACTTGGGTAATGATAACACAGTGGGAGCATCCACTGCATTCTACTGCAGCATTCTGCTGCATCCACAGGTGGAGCAGTGACTAGCTTCATTTCCCTGGGATGTTTTTCCAGTCTCTATTTACTAGTTGTGCAAGTTCTTCTTCAGCCTGTCCTTTGAACCAGGTTCTTATGTTAAATGCAACAAACATATTGATTAGAAGCATTGAACACTTCTCTTTTAAGACTGAAATAGTAACAGATTTAGCTTAGTGCCACCTACTGCCACTTAAGCAGTATATACCATTAGATGTATGGTACATAATGCAGCAGTCATGGTGGCAAATGAACTGTTTGTCTGTCAATCAAAATCCATGTAGAGAGCAAAGAACAGTAAGTTGAATGAGCAGCTTGGGCTGCCTGTCTGACACATTCTTGGTTCCAGTCTCTGAGATGAACTTTTCCATACTGTCTCCCCTGTGCTGGCCTAGGGCAGTTAAGAACTGCCTCTCACTGTGCTTGATAAACTGATTTTATTAGTAGCCTTTTGACAGAACTTTGCATCTGGCACAGTCCCTGTGACCTCGTTAGCACATTCTTGCATAAAGGGTACATTAATTCCACCTGAATTACACTTTTAAAGCATATATACACCAATTAGAATTCTAGCAAGGCCTGTAGTTATGCACCTTCCCTGAAATCCTTTGTGATGTCCTTTTAATAATGGCAGCTGGTTTTTGAAGGTTTAAAGCTTGTTTAATATGTAAAGATAGTTTGATCCAAAAATTCAAGCATTAAAGACAGCAAATAACCATGTTTCAAATCAGCCTCCCCAGATCATTCCTGCGAATTCATCAGCAAAGGTACCAAAATTTGCACTCCCACATTCGTCATGAAAATATGATAATGAAAGGCTAATGATAATTTACTCACCCATCAGGAGAAATATTACTCATTCTCAGCATGCAGGGGAAAATAGTCTTGCAGGAATGGCTTAGGGGATATCTTAATAACTTCACAGCAGCCAGTAATAAGAACTGAGTGGTTTAAAGTGCTTGTTTGGAGAGATGCAAGCCAGGTACTTTGCTCAGGCACTCGATAAGCAGCACAGTGTATATAGGTACGTGTGACAGAATTGAAAGGGTCCTCTAAACTGAGTGGTTTATGTAAATTTTACAGACTATTATCCATACTGGCCTTGGGGAATTCATTGAAATTTGCATTTATTTCATTCTGGCTTTTGTTCCTTTAAACAACCATTCTAGATTGAGGTTTACTTTAATAAACAGAACATTACCAGTGGCAAAATGTGGTTAAAATAATTTGTACAGTGATTTGACAGCATGGAGAAAGATTCCCTGATGCTATAAAAACCTCGTGATCCTCTTTGTACCAGAAATTGTCATGATCTTGCTTCAGACAGCCTTACGCTGTAACTTGATTTTTTCAGTAGATCTTTTAAGATGATGTGCTTGTTTTTCTTGCCTGACAGACATCACTTAAAATACTTGGCCTTTTGGGAGAAAGAGCTTCTGGGGACGGCTATTTCGTAGCATCATAGAATGGTTGAGGTTGGAAAAGACCTTTAAGATCGTTGGGTCCAACTGTTAACCCAGCACTGCCAAGGCCACCACTAAACCATGTCCCTAAGTGCCACGTCTACAAGTCTTTTAAATACCTCCAGGGATGGTGACTGCTTGTTTAATGCTTCAGGGGCTTTTAAAAACTGAAGTGGGTTTTTCTTGCCTAGGTTAGTCATCCATGGTAGTAAATTGATGTATCTGTTATTTCAGATATGAAGAGATGTTGAACACAAAAGGACAGATGGTTTCCAAACTCTCATGTACAGCAAATCAGTTGTATTTGGAAGCAGCTGCGAAGTACCTGAGTATGAACAGAACTGAGGAAATGATGCGAGTCCTCTCAAAACTCGACATGGAGGATCAGCTCGAGTTCCTGAAGTCTCGCGGCTGCCTGCGCCAAACAGCAGACTTACTGAAAAGGGAGGGTCGAGAGGAGGAAGCTGCCAAGTTAATGAAGCAGCATGGGTTTGCTCTGGAAGCAGCTAACCTCACGGCAATAAAAGAGTTCCGTGCATCGTGTTTGCTTGCTGCAGCTCGTGCCAGTATCGCTCGCTGTTCGGAATCGGACCCGGTGGGAATAGAGCTCATCCTAAAAGAAGCCCTCGAACTTTCTGAGCAAACTAAGCAGACGTCGGGCATTGCTGAGGCTGTGTTCTTGCAGGGGGTTCTGAAGGGAGACTTCACAAAGCTGAGCAGCGCCTACTGTCAGTTCCTGTCTCTGAATCATGCCGCTGGTGCCGTGGAAGCTCTCTTTGCATTATCTCGCTGCAGCGCCCCTTGCCAGAACGTCCTTTTTATGGCAACACGTGGCTTGATGGCTCTTCTGAATCTGGTCAGGAGTTTGAAGAAAGCAGCCACCAATGCAGAGAAAGATATGGTGAAGTTATGCTTTTCTTACTTTGGGATTGTCCCAACAGGTGACAGTTGCCTGGTGTCCCAAAATGAAGGTGAACCCATTCTCAGGTTTTTGTTAGGCAAATCGTGTCTAAAAGAGACGAAGACAAAAGGTGGCTTCTCAGTAAGCACAGAGGAGGTAAAATCAGCTTTGAAGTGGCACTTGTTAAGCAGATTGTGCTCAATCACCCATGAGTTACTGAACAAGCATTATCCTGATATTTGTATGAAGTTCATTGTTGGCTTGAACTGTGAAGATAAAGCCTGTAAGGATTACCATAAGCCCTTGTTGCGCCATGAAGCAAAGACAATAATTCAGTGTAAAATGCATCTGGTGGCAATAAATGGCCTGCTATTGGAAGCCGCATGTGTTTTCCCTAAAGAGCTACTTAATCAGTGCAAAGGCTTTGCAGACATTTTGAATGCTGACAAATATGCATCGTGTAAAGCCCTCTTGGATATGTTTTTTCCTAGCCATTTCCATTTGAGAATACTGTCTGAGAACCCAAAGGCATGCAAAGAAATACTGGAGTTCAGTAACATCATTTCCAAACCCTGTAGAGCAATGTTGAAGGCGTACCTCATGTTTAAGTTTAAAAATGAAGAGACTGCAGCCAGAAGAGAATCCACTGACTTGTGGCTACATGTCATGCAAGTCCTCATCTTATCCTCGGGATATCCTGAGGAGTTTGAGAAACTCCTGTTTAAGGAAGAGGATGATTATAACAAAGAGCTCAACCTTGCTTTGGCAAAGGCAAAAAACTCCCCAAAGGGGAAAGGCCAAGGGGGAAAGGTCAAAGGAATAGAGGGCAGATACGGTATGTTGCTACCTGACAAAAATGCTGAGAATGGGGGAAGAACACACTTGTGCTTCATTCGCCTCCTTGAAAACTCACTGGAGCAATTCTATGTTCACAAGAACCCAGAAAACTGTAAAAGGTTTTTTTTCCGGTTTATGAATGTCCTGGTCAAGAAGTGCACGAGGTACCTGATTCCAAGCATAGGAAACACGGTGATGTTGTTGGAATTCCAGTATATTCTCTGTTGCGCTGTCCTGATGCGTCTGTCCAAGAACATTACTCTCTGCTTTCCAAAGAGCTACCTTGCTCTTCTTCATTACTGGGAGTTCTTGTTCAAAAGCAAGGACCGTAACAAAGAACCTAGAGACACATTTTCTATTATACAGGAGTACAGGCCAAAGGACACCTATGTGGCTGTACAGAAGTTCTTGTTTCATCTCTATTATCTTGCAGAGGTTTTGTGTGGAGTTCATGGGAGGTTCAGTGTCCTTCTGGATGCTTTTGAGGACCCTGACTGTATAACTTCAGGGGAGGCTGAGCGGACTGTAGTGCTGTGCTTAGTGATGCTACTGAATGCTGACCAGGTGCAGAGCTTGAAATACAAATCCCATTTACACCGCCACTTCCCTGAAATCAATGTGATGCTGAAATCTCAGCACTCTCCCTCTAAAGTGCCTAAAAGATTGCTGAGGGTTGTGGAACAAGTGAGTGATGCTACACACGTCAGAGAAATCGCTGTGGGCCTGCAAGAGCTGCTGACAGAGCGAGATGAAGAGTACTTGGTGGACTGCCGATGGAGGTGGGACTCTGCGTACACTCAGGGGCATCCACCCATACGGGGCATCCTGTACGAAAACATAAACCTCGACAGGTTTGTGACCTCCTTGGATAAGACAGAGTATGCTGATGAGCTAGAAAAGGAACTTGAAAGGGTTCATTGCCTAGAGGACCAGAAGGATCCCCTGGAAGTCATTGCACTCAGCAAGCAGCAGAAGCAGGAGCAGAAAGCATCTGCTCAGCGCCAGCTGCGTCTTGTGTTCCATATCATTTACCTGTGTGTGAAGTGGAAGAGGAAGGCCTGCTCCAAAGCTGAGCCTGTTGTGGTGGAAGGGGAGGAATTTTTATCAGAGATCTTTAAAAAAGCAGATATCGACCAAACGCAGTGTGACCTCTGTGGGGTCAGGTTCATCCAGAGCAACGAGAGCTATTTCAGCCGGTCAGAAAGCATGGAGGCAGACCCTTCTGAACCTGTGACACCAACAGAGATCAGCAGTGAAGAAAAGCTGCATGCAGAAGGAGATGCGAGTTCTATGGCCTGTGAGGCTTACATAGAGCACAGAAACACAGAGGAACACAGGAGTAACAGTGCTGCCTACAAATACTACGCCGACTTTTTCAGGAGGAAGATAGATCCGATAATACGTGATGGACTGGAAGTAGTGGGGGCCATTATTGAACAGAGTTACACCCAAGGCCATTTGGCGTATAAAGAAGGTTCCAACTTACGCCAGAGAAAAATCAAAGAGAATATTAAGAAGATTTCAGATGCAGTAGAGGAAATATATGAGAGAAAAGCCTGGGCTAAAGGTAGGAACTTTGATGTGTCGTTTGTGGCCAAACTTCCAGACCTGGCAAAGCTCAGTTTGAGGATCTTAATGTGGCCAAGAGAAAGGTATTTCAGGTAGCTGAGGAAAAGAACTGAGACAGTTGAATATATCAAATACATTCTGACCTCTTCCAAACACAAAGTAATCCATCAGATAGTACAAGTTAAGTGAATAGTGATGTATTTCAGTAAAGTGAGTTTTACCTACATGAGCAGATGTGCCGTGTCCTCTGAATTTATCCAGCCTTACAGCAGCGTGTTACATTAGCCCAGGTAATCTTTGCTTGTTTTTCTACTGTTTCCTACTTATTTCGTTCTGCCAGCCATAGTGATTGGGATATGCAGGGGTAGAGTGTTGGGAGTACTTGGAGTCTTTGGTGAAGGATACCTCTGACTAGTCTGCCCTTGGACTTGTAATTTTGCTAGGGCTGAACAGAAGTGGATACTTGACTACAGATCTGTGGGCTGTCAGACACTCAAAGGCAGCCCTGGTATTCAGTCCAGTAAATTGCGCTACTCAGGAGATACCCATTTTGAGTATCTTTTTTTCACCCATATACTTAAGCATTAATCTAAGCTGATTTTTGCGAGCAGAATTGAATGACTGAGCGGCCTAGGAGCACAACTGTTTGGAGTATTTGCTGTGGGAAAGTGACATCTTAAATCAAAACATTGTTACTGGCTTTAGTTGCAGAAATCTACCATCCCCATCACGTTATCACTTTGCCTGTGATGTCTGACAGGAGTGAAAAGCTGTAATACTCAATATGTTCATCAGCTCTGATTAATGAGCCATGGTAAATCTGTACCTAAATGTTAGGTTGTGATCTTTATGTGTAAGCTTTACCTTTACTCCTAGTGGAAAGCTTTATCAGATGAATGAATACCGTAAAGTTTTGCTTATTATTTAGTTGGCTTTCTGGTCAGTGAGCCATGCTAGTGATGAATGTGATGGATGTTGTAAGCTTAATTAAGTAATAGTTGACTTTGTTATGACAGTTGCTTGATGATTGTTACCTTGTTCTTCCACTTGGTGAAAATGCATTTACAGCAATTATTTGCCTTTGAGGTTACTTTTTCCTCACTTTATAAGAAGCATTCTTCAAGTCCCTGATGGTGCAGTTAAGGAAAGGCTGCAGCATCTTGGGGCGATATTTGACTTTGACTTGTGTAATTTCTGAAGGATAATGAAAACCAGGAACTTTAATACCCGCAAAACAGATTAACCAGGATATTTTCAGGGTATTACCTTAAAAGGAACAACACAAGGATGCAGAGCTTCTCCTCTGCCAGTGCTAATAAGGTTAATTGGAATGGGGAGGAATACGTCCAGCACCCTTATCCCTGCTAGTGCATTTCCCTGCACGTGAGATCAGTGGTGACTGAGACTTCTTGCTTTGCGGCGTCACAAAGAGAGCTCTGAGCAACTTCGTTTTGTGCTTGGCTTTTAGCTGCTGTCCGTCTCTTGGCTAGTTCTTACACAATGTTAACTGTGCTCCATTTCAGCTGAAGAAACAGTAACCAAACACGCCAGCAAATTGGTTGCCACCATTGATGAGGCTCATAAGTGGCTGAAGAAAATGGACTCTCATCAGATAAAAGAAGAAGGTATGTTTTCAAATTACACAGGTTTCCAACAGATTTCCTATGTAAAAATTAATTACTAGTGCAGCAAGTGGCTTGGCAGTCCCTGCTTCCTAGCAGAGCTCTTAAATACTTGTCAAATTAAGCCCAATGCTTCTTAAACATGATTATATGTTATATATGAGGCTATATTGCTGACATAAAAGAGGAATGACATAGCTTGGCATGCTATCAAGAGGAAAAGGTGTTGGGGTTTCCCATGCTTCATTCCTTTCTTGTTTTTAACGCAGGCTTTGTGCATGATAGAGACTTGGAAAATGAAGTGGAAGATGAAAGCATGGCTTTTGAAGAACTTGTCTATAAAAAACCCTCCAGAAAAAAAGGAAGATGTGGGAAATGGTGATGAGAAGCAACATGCAGGTGGCTGTTCTGTCCTCCTAACAGTCTGGTGTTAGAATTAAAAGCAAAATAGAGGGCTGGAGCCAGAAATGGGAAGAGTCTCTAAAAAAAAGAGCAATTTATGCTATTGTGTTTATGTCACTTGTATTCTGTCAGAATAATTATCTATGTGCTGATGATGTAGTTGTTAAGGCAAATTTCCTGTCAAACCTGTATGGTAGCTTGAAAGTAGCAAAAAGCCAAAGAAGCAGCAAGTAGGAAGAAATAAGAACATTTCTGCCTTACCTCAGGGTATTTTCCCACTCTGTCTTCTTTTCCTTCTTCCCTCTTACTTTACATCATCGTTCTTCTGAGTTGGAACACTCAGAACAATAGGATAGTTTCTCTGATTTTAAGAGGTTTTAATCGGTGTTTTTAGGTTACCATTGTAAACCAGCTGTGTTCTGAGTCTTTCTAGGTTTGGAAACTCTTGAGTCTTCAGGTGAGATACTTGCAGTATCTCTCTTCTATTTTTATAGGCAAAACCAGTAATTTCTTAACACATTCCTATTTTTGTCAGTGTACATACTTCTAACTGGCTTAGTATGAACTTTACGGATTGTCCTCTATTTCATCAAGTTTTGATATGAACTGTTTCCTGTACATATTGAAATACAGATAATCTGTCTTTAAAAGAATATTGGCATTTTAAGTGTTTTGTAAGGTTTAATTGATAAAAGGCTTTTTGTAATGTATAATAATGTTTTTATAAAACCTGTAAGGTTTTTTAAATCACTTGAATCTTGTCTTATGTTTTGAATGCTTCCTGAAAGCTGTATGTGACTGCCTGCATCAGTGAGCACACAGGTTGCGTCCAGGGTATCACATCATACTGATGCCGGTTTACTTCTGGGATTTTAATGGCTCCAACATAATGGAGTGTCCTGATTTGGGCTGGGATAGACTTCATTTTCTTCCTAGTAGCTGGTACAGTGCTGTGTTTGGGATTTAGTACGAGAATGATGCTGATAACACAGCTATGTTTTAGTTGTTGCTGGTTGGTGTTTATCCTGATCAAGGACTTTTCAGTCTCTCATGCTCTTCCCAAGAAGCCAAGAGGGAGCATAGCCAGCCCAGCTGACCCCAGCTACCCAAAGGGATATTCCATATCATAGAACATCATCTCGATACAGAAACTGGAAGTGGGGGGTTGACTGGAAGGCACTGAGAGCCCCGAGAAGCTGTGGCTGCCCCATCCCTGGCAGTGTTCAAGGCCAGGTTGGACACAGGGGCTTGGAGCAAGCTGCTCTAGTGGAAGGTGTCCCTGCCCATGGCAGGGGTTGAAACTGGGTGAGCTTTGAGGTCCCTTCCAACACAAACCAGTCTGGGATTCTATGAAATGGGAACTAGTTGTATCTCCAGTCTAATGTCAGTACTTAAAGGTTTTTTTCCCCTATCATGATGCCCATAAATAAACATAAACCTCTCTTTTCCATGGCAATCTCTTTGGATACTAGCGCTCTGTGTGCGTTAATCCCATTGGAATATTTATTTAGCAAGGAGTTGTCCAGATACACGCTTGGGAGTGGTTTTGTGCTTGTTTAAAAACCTTTCTCACCCTGGTGGATGCTCCAGTGTTCTGGAACAGGCAGAGCCTTTGACTCGAAGGGCTTAAGAGCCTTGGTACACGTGAGGTGCATATTGCACTGAGACCTTGGAACTGAGTAGTGGCGGCTGCAGGCTGTCAAGCCCATCCACCCATTTCTGCCTGTCTAAGCCATGCTGAGTTCAAAAGAATTAAGAAGAGGCTTCAAAATCACAGGAACTGGTGACTTAAAATCCCTCTCCCCCGTGGTACAAAAGTGACATCTAAATGAAAAAGAAGACTGAACAATTTGCTGTAGTTGGAAGACAGGGATGTGCTCTCAAAGGTGCCTGATCCTCCTGTGGATCTCCTGTGAAGGACTGTGTGGTAAGCGGTGGGGATAAGTGATGGGTGTTTTCCACCTCTTCACCCTTGCTCTCTAAACAGCATTGTTTCATAATACTGCCCACTTTGATTCTAGAATGCTTCCCTAACAATGAACTGTTCCAGACTGACCCAGCAAAACATTTAAACACTTGCTGGTTTTTAAGTATTTGCTTTCATTCCTAAAGGGAAGCCTTTGGTCTTGGTGCTCACTGAAAAGAGGAGGGAAGAAATTCTCCTGTCTCAGTGTAAATAAAACAAAGGTTTTCCTGCCAGCGATCCCTATGACATGATTTGGTGACAGCCAGTTTTGAAGCACCCTTCTGTGTATGAAAGGGGACCATGGCTGTTGCTGCCAAGCTTCTACCTTTGCTGTTGGAGCTTGAGTTTTGATGAAAACCTTCACACCTGCACTTAGTGAACGTCTCAGCTGGAGAGTGCACTCTGGGGGGATGGCCATGGTGTGCAAGAACTCTGGGGAGTGCTGTACTGGGCTAAGGCAGATCATCATGCAATCACAGAGGGGTTTTGGGATGGAAGGGACCTCAAAGCTCCTCCAGCTCCAACCCCTGCCACAGGCAGGGACACCTTCCACTAGAGCAGCTTGCTCCAAGCCC
>WYDI02039733.1:0-31070 GCA_009867235.2 Psittacus erithacus
TGTGAGGTGTCTCTGCCCATGGCAGGGGGGCTGGAACTAGATGATCTTAAGGTCCTTTCCAACCCTAACTATTCTATTCTAAACGTCTCCCACACCAATCTATTTTCAGCATGAATACTCATGAACTGTTTCCTCCAAAATTATCTATATATCCAGTAACGCTGCTGCCAGGAGGTGTCTCTGTGTACTGCAGGTCCATGGTGCACAGGGGAAACAAGCACTGACATCAGGAAAAACAGCAGCCTAAACTTTTGTATGCATAGTTGCGTTGATAATTACATAATATTTAGGAAAGCAAGAAGATCTCTCTGTACGTGACAAGTCCACTGCTGGTCTTCAAGGTTTCAAAGAGGCTGGAATGAGCCTTCTGTGTCTGGAAGAAATTTCAAATATAGATAATACATGTGGAATTATAAAGTGGTGATAAACACATTTCTTAATTACAGTGAAAATCTAAAGACGTTGTAATACCTGATAAGCCTTCATTTCAGTATTCTCCTGCAAGAATTGCTAACTTGACAAATGCTTCTTGTAGGACCAGCTTCATAAAACATACTCATTTGTATTAGAATTATTAGTACTATGGTTTCATTTTTTCTTCTATTTGATTGCCATGCTATGTACTCAGATGATAGAAGCAAACAGACGACTACTTCGCCGGTGCTGGAATTCTCCTTTTTATGATCCTGTCCAGTTTTAAAGAGGACTCCCTTACAATGTTGTAAAGATAAGCAGTATCAGCCTCATTAGCAGAACTTTTAAGATCAAGCCTCCCAAACATTAGTTTATTAATTTAACAGCATTTGAACACAGATAATTAAGGGTGTGAGTGGCTTGGCAAATCCATGCTGCAAGATCAGAAAGAAGGTAGTTGCAGTGCAGGAGGTGGATAATCAGCTCACTACCTTCCTTTTTCTGATGATTAAAAATATAATGATCTGATTTTATTCTTCTAAATAAACTAGGCCCTTCCAACTTAAAAAAAAAAAAAAAAAGGCACTATGCTTTTTGTAATTATGTATCTCAGCACTTATTATTTTTAGTTCAGCTACTAGAGCAAGAATAGATATAAATCATAGGACCTAAGGAGACACCAGTGGGCTCTGTACTCATTAGTACAACACAAAGAGGAAGAGACTGACCCCTACACACATTTAATTGTTCGCTTGACCACATTCAGCACCCATGACCCTGGAGGCAGGCTTCAGCAGCCATTTTAGCCAAAAGTCATCAATCTTTGTATGTAAATTACAAATGCAGAGACTGATCAGCAAGTATCTGAGTGTTCTTGGGAGAGCTTAAGTTTTGTAACTTTCTTTTGACATGATTATTTGCCTTGTGTTGTATTCATTCATGGCAGAGTTCCACTGGACTTGGAAGGATTACAGCTGGGATGAGTTTGGTCTTTGTGTATGTATGGCTAATACTCTATATACCTCTAAAAAAAAGACTTTTCCTTGTTTGCATTCCTTTGGAATGTGCTAACTGACACTTTTTTTTTTCCCTTGTAGTGCAAACAGTGATTCAGAAGTTTAAGCTAAACCTAGTTAAAACTGGCAATTCATGAGATATGGGGGGGCTTCTTTCTCCTCTAAGTCTTGTAACATTTTGATGCTCATGTAACAGCTCCTAATTCACAAGTCTTATGATCACACGAGGATCTCAGTTCCCACTTAATTTAAACCCACACAACTGCAGAGGGGGAGAAAGGAAGGAAGAGGTCCTAGTTCTTTTGGCTGCAGACAAATACTTCAAAATAGTCCACCTAAGAGAGCTCTACATCAACATCAGACTTGCACTGCATGTAGATGCACTGAATTTTATAATGGTTATAATCAGACAGAGATATTCCAGGAACACCTGGAACAGCCAGGGATGTCCACACTGAAAGCAGAGTGAAAGTCAAGCCATGTTAGGTGCCAATCATGAAAGGCTGCAATGCCTGCTCGCACTTTCCTGTGATGTGAGCACAGGACAAGAACTAGATCTTTGCCCAATTCACCAGGCTAAACTGATCACCAGGCACTGATCACCTGACATAACAGCTACAGGAAACAAAAAAATAAAGAATAGCAAGAGCTCAGAGGCATCAGAGACACCAAAGTCAGCAAGGCAAAGGCAAAGCACTGCCCTCAGCACAGACCAGTGAACCATCCATAACGGCACGCACTCAACCTCCAGTGCCGTTCAATAACCACGGCAGAGAGACAGTGTGAAGCATGCTGTATAAGAAAGCCATGGTGCTTGTGGACAGCCTGTTTCCTTTCCAAACTCTGCAAACATCACCCAAAAGCCTGCCAAATCCAGCAATGGATATGCATGAAGGCCCTGTGATGGTCCCACAGAATATGATTATATGATTTGCCACATCTCTGGCAGAAGCATCAACCCTAGTCACTTCATTTATCGGATTTTTTATTTTCCCTCTTGCACTGCTCTTTGAGTTCTGCATATTTTGTACATTTGGATTTGACGTATTTTAGTGTATCCTCATGGAACTCCTTGCTCCTGTATTTATAGTGTTGGACCAGAGATGCCTTGCTGCACTGTCTTGTTAATCCAAACCACATCTTCACCCTCGGTCTTCAGGAAACAAGTAAGTATTCTTCATAAACACTTCAGCAATTCTGCTTACAAAGTAAGCCCTATCTCTCTGAGAATCAAAACTGCCTCTTTCACAGTAACCAATATTCTCCTCTAAGCCGTAGTCATCCTCCATTTTTTTCTGCAGTAACACCAAATCTTTTCCATTCATGGTTTCAGATATCCTAATGTCACTAATTTTTCTAGGCTACATGAACTGCAACCTAAAGCATCATGTTTCTTACTAACCTTCCATCTCCACTGATGTGACCTACCTTGCCCTCCTTTGCTGGGTTTCGGACATAAAAACCAGACCAAGTATTACCAAAAGGAAAAGTAATAGGAGGCTGCTCAGAAAACAGAAATTGCAGTAATTCTGCGCTCTCCACTACTACAAAAATTTCTGTCCTATCAGATGTAAATTCTCTCATTTTTTTTAGAAGAAAAAAAAAAAAAGACTAAATAGTACCTACATTTACTCTTGAAGGTTTTTGCTAAGTGGTAAGGAACAATCTGAAAATTCACAGATGAACATCTGCTTACTAGGGCTGAGCTTTAACAAAAATAATTCAGTGTATTTCACAAAGCCTAGATAGAGACCTGAAATCAACAGAAATCAGTGTCTAAGCTCACTGAATTGTCATTGCCACGCCACTTCGCCTTTAAGACACGAAAATACCTTTGTAAAGTTCCTGCATACACATTCAGTTGGCCCAGTTTAATTAAACAGAGTAAAAGAGAGAAAAAAAAAGTCTGACAGAGAAAGTAGTCAAAAAATGTAATGCTGCTTGAACTGCTCTAAGCTAACATAATATCATTAAGATTTTTGATTTAACGCAGAACCTCACTCAGACTTTCATGATCTGCAAGATTATGCATGGAAACTATCAGCCACGTCTGATACAAATGCAAGGATATGTCACTTAAACTAAAACTCGACGTAACACTTCATGCCGGTTGGATCACAACATTTAATCATAACTTCTCATTTAAGGCCTTAGTCCTGCAAAGACATCATAAACATTCAACCAGTTCTAATGGAACCAGGAGCAAGGCTTCACATATTATTTTAAAATTAAGCCACACTTTGCATGGAACAAGGCAGAATTTAAATCCCCTACTTACTTGCAACTGTACCTTTGTTTGTCAAGCATCCACTGAGTCTATAAACTAACAAATACTCTAGGCTCCTTAGCATACTGATTTCCTGCTTATTCTTTTTTAAACATAAGAATTGTACTCATCCTTGTTTCTATCTGCTCAGGACAGAAATATTTTTACACAGGATAAATAAGCATCCTGTCGTAGTTCATTATTGACTGAGTTTTATATATCATGCACCACTTCCAGGGCATTGCTCTTTGTAAAGAGACAACCTAATGAAATCACTGTACATGAGCAATCACCCTACACTTGTCTTTAATCAGACCTCCACATTTTATCTACAAGAATATGTTGTGCAGTGTTACACATCTGTAATGAATCCACTTGCCAACATTGCCCACTTTTCTGCAGCCTGAAGATTTATAAATGCCAGCACTTCTTCCCCAAAGAGCAGGCTTTATGGAAACTGGAGACTTTACTGATGTATCAAGTTTTAGCCATATGTCAGTCATTTTAGCCAACTTAAAATGCAGCAACCTCTGAGTACAGTAACAGCATATTACAGCAACACTATACCAGGCTGAGGAGAAGAACTGCGTTAACACTTTTTGAGAACATTACAAGAAATTTAAGTACTGACAACATAACTAACCAAACTGGAATCTGGCCAGCATGCTGAGATCTTCTAGCATATTGCAAGAAGTGCTAGCAGGCTTTGAAGGTTAATTTACACTGTGGGTGTAAACTCAAATGCGTTCCCACTTTGTCCTCCCAGTGAGATGCTAGACATGGACCTACCCTGCTGTGGAAACTATAAATGTGAAAATGTGGCACTCTGTCCACACTTGTAAGGTTTAACCCTAAGCAGCAGTAACTGCTTACCTTGTTTGGCTTCCGTGGACCGGGTAAAGGCAGTTGGAAAGGGTTTGGGTTTTTTAATGCATCTGTTGGAAGTAAATCACTTCCCTAAACAACACATACCTACATGGACAAATTCTGCCTAGGTTTATATTTCATTGTCCCAGCTTGCAAGTTTCAGACTAAGCAAGTTGCAGAGGTAGGTTGGTACAAACCAGCTTGAATATATAAAGCAGTGATATGCTATGAACTGAGGAATGCAGAATAAACAGGTTTACCATACAACCTGGATTGACATCAGGCATGCCATATCTCTTGTATTTAGCTGAGCAGAGTCAGTTCTAAACCACGTGGGGTTTTTTCTGAGGAAATTTCCACAGGGGATGTTACATGACAGGACTACCGCAAAGTAACATCTCAAAGATACAGCCATGCAGAAATGGGTCTCAAAGTATTTGCTTAGTTGCAACTAAGACAATTACCATCCTTTCTAATTTCTAATGGTTAGTGAAGTTTTACTTGGCAAAACTGGGTATTTAACTTTGCCCATTGTTTTATCTGACAACAAGGCCTGCAGGCTCTTGATACTTAACAGATTTACTACTGTTCAATCAGGTTTCAGGGAGTCCACACTGAAGTAGCATCCAAGCTGTTAAAAGTCACTGTTTCCAGCACTTACAGTAGCTGCCACAAGGACTGCATATAGACAGTTTTCTACTCCCTCCACTGTTTAGCTCTACTGTGTCTGACAGACACTCCCAGACTGAACCAGCAAGGGAGCAGATGGAGAACTTGCTCCTACCCTGGCCTCCTCCCAGGATGGCTCAGCTCACAAGCTGGAAAAGCAAAGCCAGCACTGTGTGCACTCAGGTCCAGAGGGAGCTGGCAAATCCACCCAAGAAACAGATTTCTGCCCCCTCTAGAAGATCTACAGCCAACACTGAGTTATTCCGCATATCAGATAATCATTCAGCATAAGTACACTGTTTTAACATGCTCTTTGTCTGATAATGTTGATCTGTTGGTCCTAATTCTTGGTGCTTTGACAGCAGCAGGGTATGAAAAAATGAAGGGCATGAGGTATGAGAACTTCCACTTCCACCCTGAGAACAGAGTAAAAAAAAAAAAATATTTTTTTTTTTTTCTCTTGGATTAACATTTAAATGCTATCAATCTCATTGTTAAGCTTGCGATTTTCCTTCTCTCTGGAAGCTGCTCTGATTTACAGGTGAGGGAAATCATTCAATACTGTCCCCATGCCCTCTTCCGCATCTCCATGTCAAACAGCACTCTTCTCTCAGGGGGAAGGCAACACCTGGCCCCCAACTCTAGGCTCCCCTGATTCAAACCCCTTTTCTACTTCATCAAAAGTGTGCATGGCCATATTTCATGTCCTCCCTGTCCCATGCACATGGCAAAGCGGCTGCATGCCCTCTCCCCTGCAGAACTGCACCCAAATTGGACCTAAAAACCTGCCCTCAAACAGCGCTTTCCCTGTGGCAGTGGTACTATTTCTCATGGGGGCTGCTCCCAGACTTTGCTCATTTGAGGTCTTCCAAATTGTCTTCCAAGTGAGGTGTCCCTGCCCATGGCAGGGGGGTTGGAAGCAGAAGATCTTAAGGTCCCTTCTAACCCAAACCATTCTATGATCCTATGACTGTTTCTCCATATACTGACTTAAGAGCCGCAGGACTCATTTGCTCGTGCAAATGCAGCACCTTCTCCCTGTCTCCTTGCCCTCCCCCAAAGCCATGCCTCGGGGACCAGCCCCCACAACTGCCCCTCAGCTCCCACCCAATGTCGTACCTGGCATCGACTGTGCCGCTGCCTCAGGAGTGGTGGTAGGGACGGTGGGGGGCTGCTGCTGGCTGGAGCTGACCTCAGGCTCGGCACTCACCGACAGCGAGCTAGCCACCTCGCCGGCTGGGGCCGCCTGCGGGGCGGGCGGGAGGGCGTCCTCAGCGGCCGGCAGCTCCTCCTGACCAGGCAGCTGAAGAGCTGACAGCGGGATGCTGATGGGTTTCCCGGAGGCGGCGGTGGCGGCGTTGGAGCTGGTGGCTGGCACCTGCAGGGCAGCCACGGGGCCGCTGCCTGCCCCCCGAGCTGGGGAGGCTAGGGGGCCCCGGAGCGGCCTCTGTGCGACCAGCCGGGGTGGGCCGGGCGGGGAGGTGGAGGGGTGCTGTGGATCAGGGTCGGGGCCCACCGTGGGCTGGGGCAGGGCCCTGGCAGGGCCCAGGCAAGAGGGTCCGGCCTGGGTCTGAGGCTTGGGCTTGGACATCTGTGTAAGGGCCAGGGCTGGCCCATCGGCGCCGCCAGTCAGCTCGGCATTGGCCACTATGTAGTAGTCCTCGGGGAGCTCCTGCTTGATCTTCTTGAGGAGCACCTCGCCACCGCCCTCGTCAGCAGGCTGGGCCTGGGCAGCAGTGGGCTGGCTACAAGCCAGCCGCTTGCGGGGCCCGGCAGGGGCCCGTTGGGTGTGCGGCTCGAAGTCACTGTCCTCATCGGTGACAGAGGACTCACAGACCATGTCGAAGAGGGTGGCCTCATCCTCATACTCCTCCACAGGCTCCCCCAGCTCCGATGGCTCACTGCAGTAGGAGAAGTCACAGGAGTCACGGGTGCGGGTGCAATCCAGCTTAGCCTTGCCCGGCCGGCCTGGGTAGCGCTCCAGGGGGCTGGCCTGCACCTCCGAGGGCACCCCCAGCATGCTGGGGCTGTCCGAGTTGAAGCTGCGGCTGTCCTGGAAACAGACACGCTCCTGGGATCCAGCCCGGCATGTGGCAGCCAGGGGCCAGTGGTAGGCATGGCCAGCGCTACAGCCCCACATGGCAGTCAGGTTGCCATGGGACCCCTCGGAGAGGAGGTGCTTGAGGTTGGGAATGAGGCTGCAGATGGTCCCATGGCTGTGGGCCCAGCTCACCAGCTTGGAGAGATTTTCAGAGGAGGTGTGAAGGCAGTCCTCCATGGTACAGGATCAACGGCACTTCGCCACTTGGAAAGTCGGCTGAAGACGCGGTTCAGACCACAGGGTCCTGCCACTCACAGTGCTGCGTTGCCAAGCTCATGCTTGCTGCTCGCCTGCAAATAGAGAGCAAAACCCCCCTCTTCAGCACTTCCAAAGCAAGATCACGTTTGCATGGGCAAGTGAAACATTTGTAAGCTCAGCTAAACACATTTCACTCATCTCATGTGCTCCAAAATACAGTTCTCAAAAGAGTGTCTGCTTTTAAGTGGCCTCATTTCTCTTTCTGCCCACAAAAACTCTGCTTTTAAACCCAAGGGAAGGAACATCCCTGCAGTACACAACTAAAATAAGACAAAACGGCTTTTTAAACAAGGCAGTTCTGTATCACAGGCGGTACGATCTGAAGCTTAAATCTCTGACAAAATCCAAATGCAGCCCAAAATACTGTGACTGCATCCTCATACTCAGGAAGTGAAAATTAAATCCAATCTTAAAACGTTTAATTCATCTTCAAGACCAGTGCGGCAATCAGGCTCCAGCTCAGACGCTCCCTCTGCACCTGATGAAATTTTATGACATTTTAATCATTTATGCACATTTCTCAAATGTATCAAATATCTCTTTTTCAACTAATTTGAAAGGCATGAAAATGAAGGCCAGAAATTTTCATTTCAATATAAGGAAAAAACAATCAAATTCACCCTTTGCTGTGCTATACTGACAGCCATCAGTTGTCCAACAGCTTATGAGAAGCTTAAGGGATGTGCAAGGTTTAAGACATAATTAAACTTCCTTAAACTCTTAGAGTTAACCTTTTGCTTCATATCTTTTATTTTCCCAGATCTAAATAATAAATTCTGTTCAAGAGAAACACTTGCCACTTTCATCAGAACTATCCGGAAATTTACAGCACAAGCCATGAAACTCGGGTCAAAGCCATGAATCCTACAATGTTTCAGGTCAAACATGAAAATAGAAAGCCTTGCAGATGTTCATCTTTTCCTGCCAGAAACTGCTTCCTACCCACATTGTACCACTACTTTCCAGGCAAGGTCACATCCCTCACAAGACTGCAAGTCCTCAACTTCTCAGGACTTCAGAGCTATGACTTTGTAGAAACAACTTACAGTTGTTTCTCTGATCCACAAAAATCTAAGATTGCAGTGGGAATGCTCAGTTGGCCTCTTGTACCGGCTGTAAATCATCTGTTACTGTAGGAGGTTGTTCACAGGAACATTTGCTGTTAATTATTTCTTAACTTTTTTTTTTGCTTATAAAGTTCTGCAAAATGCAAAATGTTGCAAACTTCCATAATTAAGCAGCAGTCAATGCCCATTTTGCTGTTATTCAGGAATTTTATTACTTAAATACTGCAATAATAATTTATTTTTTTTTTTACCACAACCAAATGAGACATAATTAGTCAAATGTCTGTACAATCCTAGAGCATTGAGAAAGATAACAAAAATCAGTTTTCTCAAAGATGCTACTACTGGAATACTGGACCCCTCAGCAGTCCATTTCTGAGGGGGGAAATTACTGCCCCTTACTACAAAGATCCTCAAGGACTGTGGAAGAAAATGAGGAAAGTAAACTGTGAAGGTCTAGCTGACTTCAACAGGTCTAGGTAACTCAAATTCCAGTGGTCTGTAATAAAGTCAGTGCTTCACAGACGGACCCCAACACATAGCCCTCACCCAGGGTCTTCAGACTGGACAGTCTCTTTCTTTACACTGTTGTCATACTTTTAGAAGTGAAGGTTATTTGAGTTGCTGGAAAAGATCAGTGATAAAATAACTCAAGCCACTCAAAATTTCAGGGTTGCTGGGCACAGGATGGGCTGAGAATGTTCTGAAGTTACTGCTCAGCTGAAAGTAACTGGGAGCTTACGCTCATTTCTACGGGTCTTTTTGGAGGCTCTCCCTAACATCCCTTCTGGGCTTTGTGAACATGACCTGCAAGACTCAGTGCTCCCATGTTCTCATCTCACTTGCATTTTCATGTAGGCAGAAATGCCCTTTATATTTTCCCAACTGAAATAGAGCATTCATATCAATATTACACCTCATTTTGTTCCCTGTCCTCTTCTATACAGGCATTTTGAGATGCAAAATGTACTGTGCCATGGCTCAGAAATACAGCTGCATGGTGGCTAATGGCCCCTGGCTTTCCCTGAAATCAATACAAATTACTACCTGCCTACTTATTTGCCCTACAAAGTCACCTGCCAGCTAGCTGCAGATAACCGTGTTTGCTCTGTGCCAAGGAAGCTGAGCAGGCTGTGTTTCAATGGTTTTTCAGCCTGCATATCCCTGCCCATACACTTTCATCTACCAGGCAAAGGGTGGCCTGTGCAAACCAAAACCAGAGACAGAATGGACAAGTTATACTTACAATTACCTTCGTGAAGTTCGCCATGGGCCTTCCCTCCCTACCCAGGTGCTGTGCCTCACTAGTGGAGTCAAAAATGGAGCCAGCATGGGAATTTTTAGCTATTTTACAAACAACAAGCTATTTCCACAACATCTTTGAGATTAGCAGGACATGTAAGGAAGTCCTGAATAACGGATGAACAGAAAGAAGTACACCATTAGGAAAAAGAGTTAAAATGGTTTAAGATTCAAGCTTGGTTTTGGAGTAGCTCAAGCCAAGGTGCATGCACAGGGAACAACAGCTACGATAACTCAAATTCCAGCTTCTGCTATTGCCCACATGAAACCCCAACAGTGGTACATATGTCACAGCAAAGTCTGCAACACAGAGCTCCTTGCACGACCATTGCTTCTGTGTAGTACAATAAAGGCAGTAGGTCCCCACCTTGCAAGCCTTTTAGGCAGTGGAGAAGGCTCCCCTTTTCCAACATACTCTTTTTAAGCATCTCAAAGTTGTTTGTTACATTTATTTTTTTAATCCTTTATAAAAAAACCTGTTGATGTTGACAGGGATCAAAACCCCGAGGGCACTGACATTCCTGCTGACTGATATATTCAAAGATACAGACTTACAATGCTTCCTGCCACAGAAGAAACACCAAAAGATGTGAGGAGTAACACCATACTCATGGTGAAGGGGAAAGGAGGGAGAGCTGTAGTCAGGGCTATAGTCAGAAGCTACATCAGTGCAAACCCATGGGAAAGCATGGAACTGCTCAATTGCTGCATGACCATGGACATATCTTGGACCACAGAAAGCCCTATTTGGCTGAAGAACCATTTTCCCCACAGTGAAATGAGGTCAGGCCAGCTGCCATGGTATAGATTGTGCAGAGCTGAAAATCCAAATCCATCCGTTATTCAGAAGCAATGTGTCTTTGGTTCACCAACTGCTGCAGAAGTTGGCAATGGCACTTTGGCAGGGAGGGACCTGTAGAAAGCATAACAAACATGTCATTATCTACCTGGTTTCCTGTCTGCTCGGTCAGACAGCATGATGCTGGCTGACAGTCTGCTCTTGTTTACTAAATCACATTTTAAAGATTATATAAGTCCTTCATTCAGACTGGCAAGGTTCAATAAGATGACTCATGCTTAATAACCTGCTAACATGTATACAGTAGCTGGCAAAAACCACACTATAGCTCCAGTGTGAATAACAGTGGTATTTTAACTGCATTACAGATGGTAAAGCCTTAACCTTCCACAGCACTTTTCTGCAGCTCAGAGCCTGGCAATATCTAATTCAGAGTGAAGCATGTCTAGGTGCTGGAAATATACAGGAGCTATCAGGACCCTAAATTAAGAATCCAATTTTATGGCTTGTTTAGCTTTTATGACCTCATTTACAACATGTCAGTGTAGTGACTAATGTGTACAGAATAAGTGCTATGCCAGAAAGCATTACGGTTGCAAAACCATTCCTTGAGATCTGTAATGCATTAACTGGACATCATTTGATTTGGGAAAAGGAATTCTTTGTATCCAGAATGAGGGTTTTGCCATAGGAGAACTACTTGGTGACCTGTACAGAACATCCCATTTCCATGTTCTAGGATGGGACTTGGCATAGCTAGTTTAATGCTGACAAAGTTCTTCCTAGTGTTACACACAACAATAGGAACAGGCCCTTTGTTATGAGCCAGAGAAGAAACACAAGCAACACAAGTTGGTAGCTGTGGCCACTCTTTCCTATATCCCATGAAGAGAATGAACAAACATCAGTGGGTAGCAAAGACATGGGTAACTCAGTCACCTCCCTTCCTTTCTCTCCTTCTGGATCCTTCTGGATGGGTGTTGCAGTGAAGTTTTGGTTAGGACTTCATGTGAGGTTTTTCAAGACAAACAGGGAAGTCTGTGATACGGCTCTCCTAGAAAGGAGGCAGCAGAGGTGAGGATGCAGGGAAGGAGCTGAATGCAAAAAAAATTGAATGAAGCAGAGGTGTGCAGTGGGAAGTGTATGTACTGAGGTCCCCACAAGATTCTGCTGCAGTCCCTTATGCCCCACTAACTGTCAGTCCAGGATCACAGGCAGTATTTTTCCTTCCCAAAGGAAGAGGCTGAAGCAGACTCAGCAGAGCTGCTGCCTCCTCCATACAGTACTCTCCAAATGCGGAGGCCCCAGCCATGCAATACAGCATCCAAAATCATGCCACTGCTGATTACCCTCCCTGCTATATCTTATGAGGGGACTGTTATTAACAGCGGAGTTAAAGCTCAGCTTCTTTGCCCCAGTGTTTTGATTTCTTTGCTGATATTGCCAAGGATGTCATCAACCTGCCAAAGGATTAGGATGGACAACCACATTCAAAACAGGCTAGCAGACTGGAAGGACTGGGAATAGCTCAATGCATTTTCTCTAGTTTTAGACTTAGGGAGTACAAAACTTCTATGCCAAATCAAAGGAGGTGATCCTGCCCCTCTACTCTGCTCTCGTGAGACTTCACTTGGAGTATCGTGTGCAGTTCTGGTATCCTCAACATAAAAAGGACATGGAACTGTTGGAACAAGTCCAGAGGAGGGCCACGAGGATGATCAGGGGACTGGAGCACCTCCTATATGAAGACAGGCTGAGAAAGTTGAGGCTGTTCAGCCTGGAGAACAGAAGGCTGCATGGAGACCTCAGAGCAGCCTTCCAGTATCTGAAGGGGGCCTGTAAGGATGCTGAGGAGGAACTCTTCATTAGGGACTGTAGTGATAGGACAAGGGGTAACGGGCTCAAACTTAAAGAGGGGAAGTTTAGGTTAGACATACAGAAGAAGTTCTTTACTGTGAGAGTGGTGAGGCACTGGGATGGGCTGCCCAAGGAAGTTGTAAAAGCTCCATCCCTGGTGGTGTCCAAGGCCAGGTTGGACAGAGTGACATGGTTTAGTGTGAGGTGTCCCTGCCCATGGCAGGGAGTTGGATCTAGATGATCTTAAAGTCCTTTCCAACCCTAACTATCCTATGATTCTATGACATATTACTGAATTTACTTTCTGCCTGAAAGAAAAACTGTGAAGCAGAAGAAGCAGAGGAAGAGAAAGAAATACTATAGAAAATAATGACATACTATAGGTGAAGTATGAATCCACTAGGTCTTCTGCTTTACCATGGCAGAAAGGGGCAAATCTCTATTTCTGATACCAACTGCACACGATCCTCTTTGGCTAGGAAAACATATTCTTAATTGAATGTCTCTCCAGGAAACAAAAGGTATAAATTACAGAGGAAAGGCCCACAAATTCTGGCAAGTTCTGCAAGTCTATGAGATAGTTTGGTAATGTCATGTATGCTTAAACTAGCTATGCTTATTTGTCCATTTCCTTATCTCTTTTGTACGGTTTCCAACTGGTGTGTTCAAGGGGAAAGCAACTTCTCACTTTAATGAAATCACTGACTATTTCCAAATTATGCGCGCTTATACTATCTGTTTATATTTTTAGTTCTGTAAAAACTGATTTAGAAATAAATAGTGACATACAGTAGGAACAAAACAAAACCTTCACCCGAATTTTCCACATTCACAGTTCTAAGCTCATACCAAATTTTATATCAATTCAATCATTTGTTTGTAGCAAGTGCCTTCCTTTGTGTGTGTCTCAGAGATTCTGTGTTTTTATCTTGGGCTTTCTGAAATCAGTAGGGGCTCTGCTGCACAATAAGCAGGCCAGGGCTCCTCTCACAATGACTCACAGCTACCATTCCTATCACCAATGAGCAGCACCAAGAATGAGGGCACAGGGGGAAGCAGGAGGTAAAAATAAGCACACATCTTTCTGGGCAAGAGGTGCTGTTCTCCATTCAGAAAAATCTCATGGTTGTCTGTCACACTTGCTACATAAGACCACACAGCTCCTCCTCTGCTGATAGTTAGTCTTCAAGGGAAGACGCTCTCAGTGCCAACTGTGGCATGCTTTCAACTACAGCTGTCATCACAGCAAGCCCAAGGAAAGCAGCAAAACCTGTTTGCTGTTGAAACGCCTTCAGCTGGCTGAGAAAAAAAAAAAGGATTTGGCTGGGCCAGTGTCTGGGAGTTTCCCTGCCTTTTCACATGGAAGACTTACACAGGATTATGAGCCTCCCAAGAGCCTGCCTCATTTACAAAATGAAAAGATCTATCCATTGACAGTAGAATGGATAGAGGAACATTATAGGGGCTCAATCCTTAATCCAAATTTAATGCTACAAGCACCACTGGTTCTATTCTTGCATTTTTTCCTCAGCACCCCCACAGCAGGATCTATGTGAGCCTTGCTTTTCACAGCATGGCTGAAGGGTCACAGAAGGACCAGAAAAGCACTAAGAGGAGAAGCAGGTGAAAAGGAGCAGAAGAGATGGTACACCAGATCTAAGTGATCTGAACAGGATCTAGCCACCTGCGAATCTCTCTTCTCATCCAGATGCTGATGTCTCAATTTAAGCTGTATTCCCCCCCAGCTCACTGTGACTCTCCTGACAACTACTCAGACATGTTAATTCATTATCATGAATCCTCTACCAAGACAACCTCTGTGCTGCTGCTTCTCAGGCCTGAACTTCAGTCCTTAGGACTACAGGCCTGATTTGGATGTCCTGATTTAGAAGTAGGATTATCACAGAACAGTACAGAAATGCATGGGACTGCTTCTTCTTGCTGAAGAAGGATCTTCCTTCCAAGAAACATTTTGGAAAAGGAAGTTGTGGTTTAAACCCAGACACTAACCCAGCCTCTCCTCACTGGCACAGCATGAGGGACTGCAAAGTCCTTCATCAGGATAAGCGTTACTGAGCAACAACTAAAACATTGGTGTGTTATAGGCATTGTTCTCAGACTCAAGCCAACACACAGCATTGTATCAGATACTAGAAAGGAAAAACATAACTGTTACAGCTGAAGTCAGGACAGAAGTGAGCTTTCTACAGTTCACGGATATATCTGCAAAGCTGCTAAGCATCTCTAGCTCCAGAGAAGTCAAGACACTTACCCTGCACCTTCCTTGCGTACGCCATAAAGGACATTCTCTGCCATGCTCTTCCCAGTTCTGTAGCACTAAGGTAATCCTGTAAAATATTAATCCTCCACACTACTTACAACTGAGCAGTGTACAGCTGAACCCAGAAACGATTTTAGGATTTTGAAAACACTGAGTAGTGTAAACACAGTTATAGTGCTTTGCAAGTCATGTGTAAATATGCATGCTCTGCTCAAACACAGTTACAGAGGCGTGTTACAGCTCTGGAAAACGGCCATCTTGAATTGTTTGGTTTCTGGTCCAGGCTCAGATTTTACCCAGGAATTTCCAACAGGTCAAAAGAGCCCTAAGCCACACTTGTAGCCTTCAGAGTGGGGCCAACAGGAAACAAGAATAAGACCTCCTGCCCCATTTCTCTCAATGCAGCATCTCTTACAAGTGCCAGAAACTTACCTTCATTTTCAATGACTGCAGGCTGTGCTTCATACAGCAGCGAGCATCCTCACTCACAGCAAGCTGGGGAGGGGGGTGTGACAAAAGCAACACAGCTTTCCAGAGCAAACACTGCGTATCCCTGGTTTGCTTTTGCCAGAACTGGGTGTTGCAGTAACCAAGCAGGGAGTCTCTGGTACCTCTGCTACTCAGTGAGGAGTCTCTGGTATAAAAGCTGCTCTGCGAGAGGAGGCGGATATGACAGTGACAGGGAACTTTGCATCCAGCCAACACCTTAATGGTTACAGCTCTGCTGTAACAGTGCCAGGGTAAAGAGCCAATATTCACAGCACCTCTATGAGCCTTGTCAGTATGACTGCTCACAGCAACGTCAGCACAAATGTGATGTTGACACTAATGTACAGTGCTGTACCATGCAACCAACCACCCAGCTCAGAGGTGCACCTGAGAAGATGCGTGTGCACTGTGATTAGTAAAGCATGTCAGGGAGTTTTTAAATCAGTCTTGGCCATCTCTTGTTTTACTAGCTCTGTATTCACCAGAGGACATTTTACAAGAAAGAACACATTTTCTGGTAAATAATTTCTGAAAAGTATTTCAACAATAAGATTTAAATGTGTGGAGTGTTTGAAAAAATGCCTAGCTTTTACTTAGCTACCAGGGAGCTTACGTACCATGGCTCGCTTATTTTGTGTTGTTTATTAAAATTTCTTCCAAAATTGCATCTTTCTTCACACCATTTCTCAGGGTGAACGGAACATAAACCCACACTGTATCAGACACTAGCATTTGCCTCAGCTTGCAGTTTACAATCATTCTTTAATGGAGAAATCGAATTACATACTTGGAAAATCTTTAAAATACATAATTTTCTGAGTTTACAATGAAGTGTGTGTACCCTTTCCAATTTCAGAATTACAATGAGAAGAATGAAGCACACACAGCCTGAAGGCAAGATGTTTTCCTTTGTCTTTCATTTTTGTAGAAACTGTATTAAGAGAAAGTTTCCATGTAATTTACCAGAAAGAAAACAGGAATATTAAGGTTGACTTGCACACAAAATATGAAGACCAAACTCTCCCACCTTCTTTAGCAGAAAGCCAATGCCGTCAGTTCCAGCCCAGACAACTTAACTACAATTCTTCACAAACAAATGCAAGCTGCTTCTGTTGATGAAAAACTTTACTGTGCCAAATTCAGTTTGTGCTTTTTATTTTCAGGATTTTTCTCACTCTGGGGCTTTTCTAAACTAAGGGAAATCGGAATAGTGCAACTGCGGCAATATTGAAAACATGCATAATTTGGCTAAATAGTGCCAGTGAAATCACACTATTAACCATCTACACAAAACAGAGATGGTGTTTTTTGCAGAAAATTAGAACAAGCACAGCAACTTGGCACTTCTGTGTGAGGATGAAGTTTCACTTTCTATACTAGAATGTATGGATTTAGGTTTTCTTTCTTTTTTTTTGATTCTAAATGATTTTCTAAGAACTTAATTCTCAGCAAGAAAAACATTCTAGAGCTATCTTTACAGTGCTCTTCTTGACATATCAACAACTATCTTTACCTTAAAACTGGTATCAGACTGAAGTCTGCTTTTTAAAATCTTAAAAAAAACTAACCCCAACCAAACAACAATCGCAAAAAAAAAAAAAAATCTTGGAAAAAAAGAGTTGCAAGAAAAACATACTTGAAAACGTACAGGAAACAAAGAAATCAGATTATTCCATGGACAGGTTTATATCCAACTGTGCATAACAGATCACATGCAGCTGAGTTCCTAATAATGTTCCTAGACAAGACTTCAACATGATAAAGAAAAAGCAGTAATAAGAATGGTGCCCTAGAGATGAGCCAGCAAGGATTTGCATTCAAATGTAAGCCAGTCAGAAATACTGGGTAGCATCCTGTAGTCAACAGCCAGTGGGTAAAAAAAATTAAACCCAATCCATCCAGCCATGCACCGATTTTTCTGTTATCCCTAGAAACATCCCTGGGTATGTGCCTCTAAAATAATATAACTGATCAATTCAGCTTACCTTAAAATTTAAATCAAGGTTTAAAACAGATTACATTTTAAGATTACTGAGATAGGTTCCCTGAAAGTGGCCAAAGAGATTGAAGACTGATGATGCCATACCTCTATACAGGTGAGGAGTTGGTAGCAACCCCACAGGGCAAGCAGCTGACCTGTTGTTGCTCCTGAAGGAGAAAGCAGGGAGCAGGCCACAGTGCAATGCAGAGATCTGAGGGACACAGCTTACCCAGGTCATTCCGGAGCTACAGAGGCTTAAACATATGTACACAGAAAAGGTTGTTTTGACTTTGGCTGGCTCAGTCAACCCAGGCCCCAGTTTTCAGAGGCATTTACGTAATCAGAAGCATGGACAAGCACTGAGTGGGATTTTCAGAGGTTGATGTAGGTGTGTAAACATCTATAAAATCTGAGCCCAAGTGCCTAAAAACCTGAGAAGGCTTTAGCCAGGCAAGTTCCAAAGCTTTGGCCAAAAGAGATAAATTTGTGTTCTTAAGCAAGCACACTTCTTGTTTAACATCAGTGCAAGATTTGGCCATGTACAACATGGAGATTTTGGGATGGTGCATGATTAAGAAACAAAAAGCCCAGAATATTCATTTTACATAGACAAGCAGCTGGCACACAGAAGACAATTCTGGAAGAAGAGCTCTCTCTGTCATGAAAGACACTCAAGAGTCTCAAGAACCCTCACTTATTTCCTCTTGAATATTCAAAACCAGAAATGCAGCCTTTGGACCACTGCAGTTCAGAGCAACATGCTACTTAGGCTGCTGAATGCTTGGCAGGGCAAGTGAAAATAAGACTGTATATCATGGGACCAGTAAAATGGAAGTGGGTGTAATGAGAAAAATCATGACTATATTGTTGCATATATCGTTACATTGTTGTATTCCGCATCTTCATTAAAGTCTGTTCTTGCTATGCTTCATTAGTACTGGATTTACTGCACCAAATGGATGAAGAAATTCTTTCCAAAATTACTCATTTCTGCTCATACTGGTTCATTTCATGATTAGAATGAGAAATGGCCCCAAACAAGATGCTTCCCAGTAAAAACAGATGAACAGAAGTAATTACAAACAGAACAGTAATTTATTTTAAGGTATACACTTCAAAAACACATGACTAACCTCCTTCGAGAAATACATCCAGATAAGCTTCTTTGCCCCTCCAAACGTAACAGAAAAAAACCCTAAAAAATATAAATCTTTCCATCTGTGGTACTCCAGACTTTCTTTTCTCTTGCCAATTAAAAGACAGATAATAAACCAAAATATTTCTTAAAACACAGTAGGTTTCAAAGATACCAGAAGATACTTTACTATATCAACTTGACAGTGTTTCCAAATAATTCTTTCCTGTGGTTGCATTTATTCCAGCCTTTGAATAGAGCTAGTAGAAAACATACACCCATTGCTCATTCAAAAAAGAAAAAAAAAAAGGAAAAAAGAAACTTTTGTCCCTTAAATACAAGCAAAAGTGTCATACCCTATGGTGATTCCAGGGATATTGATATCAATATCTGATTTCTTAATTTCTGCTAACTCCACCCAGATATCAATAACCTATTAGCCATTAATAACAAACACTGGAAAACATGCCAAGAATAACTGAAGATCACAGTCTGTGTAACACAAAGCTTTCTAACATCTGTAATTACTAATCTAATTCTTGTAAACATTTCCTGCAAGGACATGCACACATTAGATACCCATTCGTCCAACTCCATCAAGGAGTGTATTTGCATTTGAAGCCAGGCAGGTCTCTTGCACATAACTGTTCATGCAGATTCAGAAGATACCTGGACATGTGTTGTTTGAAGGAATAAAGCAGAACATAGAAGAGCTATTTTGGCATTATACTGAGGAATGACACAGGGTCTTATGTAGAAATAAGAATCCAAACAAAAAGGAGAAAGGGTGGAAAAGCACATGCTGACATTAATGCATGGACTAAATGTACTGAACTGGCCTGACCAGCTTTCTGATGAATTTCTGGAATTTCTGATGACATTTTTCCAAAAGGGCTTCTTTGGCAATGGGCTTGGACAGTTTCATCTCCTCTTCTCTCAGAAAGAGACGCTCTAGTCAGAGCTGCTAATTATTTATTATTATGGTGAATCCAAAACAAAACAAAGAATCTGTATTGTGTATTCTTATATTAATGCTTTGCACCATTCTTTAGATATCTGCAAACATGGCTGGCTTCTCCCAATCGCAAGCTGTTACCAGTGAGAGCGAGCTGGTGGGGAAACAGTGAAAATTACTACCACCAAATTCAGCAGTGATGTTGTTGGCACCTCTCTCTGGATAGCACTTATTCTGACTTTGCCAAGCCAAGATGTCCTTCCACCCTGCTGCAATATCCATATTCGATGATGCAGCAACCCAACAGAGAGCCAGGGTGGCGATATCCCCTGCATTACACCAAATCTAAGCCTTCAGCTCATTTGCACCCCTGCTTCGCACTGACAGCATTTCACCTTTACCTGCATGCATCTCCGGAGCTATTGTGCCACATGCAAGGCAGGATAACAAGATCCACCAGATCTGAGGGGCAGTCCTTATGTGTGTGTGTGTCCCCACTTCCACCTGCCCAACTGAAAGTAAAAGGTGGATGCTGGGACCAAAGAGAAATGAGACCAAAGGGAGTGCAGATTGAGTACTATCACTGAAAAAGTGGCAGTGTCCCTGCTACGTTCAGCTTTCTAATCCTACTGATGCTGCCAGCCCAGTCTAAGGTTTCAATAGCATTTGTCTTCTAAGATTACACTGAAGGGTCAGAACGAGCTGGCACTTCCAGCCGGAGTCCCATTACGTGTACAAAGCCAGTGGCAATGCCGCAGACCAGCCCTCAGCAATGCAGTCATCTACCTGGGGACTTTGCTGACATGCCAAATAGAAGGGCGTATTTCGCCTACTGTCCTGTGAGGACACAACGTGACCCTGTCCTGGCTAGACAAAAGGCTAGCAATAATTTCTGACCCACACTTCCCTGTTGCAATAGGAAAAGAAATGCTGCCACACCCAACAGATGAACAGAGTTTTGCAGAACAGACAAGTGTTTTTCCTTATCTACAATATTGACAAGCTGATCTTGCTACAATCACTTTTTCAAAAGTAACCATTTCCTTAGAGTAGAAATGCATGTGCTGAAATGCTGCTTCTAATGGGGCACGAATGCTATCACTTCTGTAACCATGCCTGTTTGCAACCAAATTACTTCATCCAATGTCCATGAAAACAATGGCACTGAAACAAAACACTCAAAGGCTTTACATAACACAGAGGATATCTGAGAAGTTCTGGCATCCCAAATTACATTGGCAAAGAGCAGGCTCCACATTACCAGCTTCATAAAGCCCAGCAGAAGGAGAACATAAAACTAACAGCTCTGTTCACCCTTTAGATGTCTTTTATGTCACTGCTGTTAGATCAGTTGAAAACAAAGTATGGTCTTTAGTTCAGCCCTCAGCGGTACGGCCACCTTTGTTAAAGTCAGGTTTCATTTTAAGCTGCACCAACATCTCACTACAGTGGAATCTAAAGCTAGCAAAACACTCATGGATGTCAGGGGAAACTTAACCTACTTACCATCTGCCAGACTGGAACAAATCGACCTAGGAATACGTCTAAAACAAAACAATAAACAAAGCCTCAAAGAGCATTTTAAAAGGCTTGTGTTTAGAATAGCTGTACAGCACAATAATAAATCTGCCAGAGACAAAAGAGAAAGAAATTAAAATCTCCTGGCTGTACACTTTTGGAAGATTATAGATATGGAAGAGGCAGTCAAAAGGTTTTTCTCTCCACAGAGCAGCTGCACAAGTTAAACTTTTAATAACTAAGAGCACTGTGATTGGTAACTACCCATTAAAAAGTTATTTAAAGGTAAAACTCCTGGTTGTTCACATGTGTAGTCCAATCCAATGGATAGAGAAAAAAGGGCAGAACGTGAGGAAGGAGAGCAGTATCTGGGACAAATACATCATTTGGCAGGCAGCACTGGTTCTGTGCCAGCAATCAGAAGTGATATGTGAGCCAAACCTGTGAAAATACAAGACACGCAAAGAAACTCTCTCCCCCATTGCCTTCCAATGCATGGAGACTGTTCAGGGCAGCAGCAAGGGGTGTCAGAGAGGGATGGCACCAGAGACTACCTTGCTGCCAGGTGCTGCTAGGTGCTGGGTGAATATGACCTGCTCTCCTGTGTGGCTGCAGGTGTGGGGTGTTTATCTCTGCAACACAGTGCAAATCTGAGCCACGGCTGTGCAACATCCAGCGCTGGGCTCAGCTACAGCAGTATCCTTCAGGGCTCCCTGTTCTGGTGTCGTTCTGTATTTAATTTCATGCTTTAAAAACAACCAGCTTACTTCTGCTACCTATGGAATGTTTTTTGATGCCAATAGTGTACAATGTCTATGATATCAGCAGATAACATTAGGAAAAGTCAGACTCAAGAAATTAATGCCAGCAAAAAGCCCCCAAAACTGAAAACACAGATATATTTTAAACAAATGTCCATGAAAAACACAAGTGGTAATGTTATCACTGGACTAAACTGTTCAGTGGGATAGAGCAATACTGTCACCTGCCTCTGCTTTAACAAGTGCTTGCACAGAAAGTTAAGAGACTGACTTTAATAATTACTATGAAGAAATGCAGTCTTTACCCAACTGTCTAACTTAAATACTCATTTCCAGTTCCAGCAAGGCTTACATATGCTGTAACTTTCTAAATGCTTCCTCACAGCATCTGACTGCCACATCAATGCTGCTCATTCTACCATTAGGCATAAAGGCATGGAGAAATATGTGAGATGCTTAGGCCTGTCTAGAGAGACTGGTGGAAGGTATGGTGAAGGTTTCGTGCCTGGCTCAATGTTATCAGGTCCACCCAGCCCCTGGACCTGCACAGGACATACTGCTGCCATGCATGTTGCAGCCAAGTGGGATTCCCAGTTGCCAATCATCTGCCAGATCCTGAGGACACTCACTTGATTTTCCTTGCATCTCTCTCCATTCACGCCACACTAAGCACTTTTGTCACTGAGGTAACATGAGATGTATCTCACTAGAATCTCACTAGTGCAGTTGTTTGCAGTATGTGAATTGAAGGGGGAGTATTTTAGTCAGGGTTTAAGAGCTCGAGCAGTGTGTGCTCACTGTGCCACACAGCGCAGGGGGAACTGTTGGGACCACTCTTGGTGAGCAGCACATGCACAGATGGCTGTAAAATTAAATTCACAATGCCTGTAAATCTTCCCAAACCACCCTTACCACAGAAAATCTAGGACTGCCCTTTATGGCAGTTTCTTGCCAACCTCTTCTGTTAACGGTGAGGAAGCTGGCAACCAGACAGGCCATGGGTTTCATTTACAACAGCAGAAGTTCCTGAAAAACTGCTCTCCCCAGCAGTTTGCAGCCTCGCACTCCCAGCCCACTCAGTCCCCAGCATGCACTGCAGAGGCCTTTACAAACACAAAACAAACCAGAATAAAACAGGATTTTGCCAGAGCAAACACTGTGTCTTGCCCCCGGCTACGCATGGTCATTCTGCCTGTCTGCCCAGGTTACTCCGTACTCCCTCAGCGTAACAAGCAAATGCATCCCTTAAAGAAGAGCAAAAAACCTTTCCGTTTCTGTCAGCAAATGCAGGTGTATTGCTTTGCACAGGCAAGCCTGGTGGCTTGCATGCTGCAGGTGCTGTGAAGCACTTGAGGTCCACATGCACCACACACAGCAAGCGGCATTTCCTGAGGAGCATCCAGGAGTGCTGCATAGCTCTTTCATTGCCCATTTTTTGTCTTTTGCTGCCTAGCTGTAAGTCCCTTGGTCCTCAAGGTGTCACTGGCTAAGTTTTCGTCCCCAACATATGCTGCTATATTCTTGGTCAGCGCCTGCAAGCCAACTGTGGTGGCTCGGGTGCTCATTAAGATTACAAACCATTCCTGCACCTTCCTTCCTGAGCACTTTTCCCCTTCACTTGCAGAAGTGCGTATTTCATCAGGGCTGCAGCACATGACACTCCTCAGTGCAGTCACGCATTTACTGAAACACACTGCTCATTATTTTTGCCCACCTCTGTAGCTGAGTGAACCTCTTGCACACTCTTTCCCCTCAAACAAAGTATTCCCTGTGACACTGGGAAGGACCTAGCTGCTCTTGGTGGTGCAGGCAGGATGGGAGAGCTTATTCTCCCCATTCTGTGCCCCTCTGACCTGTCAGACCACCTGACCTGCAGTCCCCATTCTGCAGGTACTGGATCACTGGGTTTGCACTCTAGAAACAACCCTGATCTGTAAACGATGGGGTGGCAGGGGCCAACAGGCTAGTTTGCTTTAATTATAAACCCAACACTACTGGGCTAGCTGAAAACCCAGCCATACGATCAGAAAAAAGCCTAAGATTTAAACAGAGGTCTTGTCCTTGCATCCAGGTGATGGACAGTCTGAGTGGTGGTCTATTCAAACACAAACCTTCCCAAACACCAGGGCGACACATGATGCAGGACTGCACAACTGGAGCCCAATGCTACGGCATCCTTCTGCCACCCTCTAGAGCTCATCCCTTCTCAGGCAGGCAGGAAGATTCCTGTATCTGTCAGCACTCCTGGGAAGATCAAGGAAACCCTGGCTGATCGCCCTGGATGTGCTTCCCATCTTGGAGGGCAGTCAGGAGCTCAGAGGTCTCTCACTCCATGTAACACGCTTCAGCAACACAACACCCTTTAGCCCAGGTCTCTCTTACCCAGTTTCGCCTGTAAAATGGGAGCCATATTCCTGTAGTGCAATGGGCAGCACACTGTGCACAGCCCATGTGGCCCTGAGGAGCAGATGGCTGGAGAGTCGACAGGACCAAGGCAGACCATAGCTGACCACACTGTTTTAGAGGAACTGCAGACTCCTGTCTATAGACTCTGATTCAAAATTTGGTCTTCCTTGGAGAGATTTATGCCAAGATAGGGTAAGCTCTTTCTGGAAGCACCAGTTCTGAGTTATGAAGCTTTAGAGGCAAACTTAAGTTTGAGAGTCCCAACTCATCTCCCACCTAAATGGCACCAAGGCACATACGTGGTGCACTGGATGGTTTCTTCCATCAGTTAATATCCTACTTGAATGTCTGGAAACTTCCCTGCATTTTTTGTGCTGTTTTCCTCTTTCTCTCATTCTCCATCTAAGGATATTATTGACATCTATCCCATCAGGCCACTCAAAGAATGCATGTTTGCGAAACTTGAGGCTTTCTTCCCTTTCACAGTACATTCTGATCCTGAACTATCCCAAAACTGTCTTTATGCACATTCTTACCCTCTGAGCACAGAAATACTGGTTTCTTACAAAACTTGATTACAACTGTTGATTTTCAGTGTCTTGAGATGAAATACTGGAACCATTGCACACTAGCAGCCAACTACTAATGCGAACCTTCATTTTTAATGACAGGACTACAGCCTTAGCAAAGAAAGCAAGCTGCCCATAAAAGCACTAACAAGGTAGTTGTTTACAAAGTAAAAGCTCTCTGAAGCAACTCCTGTACAGAAAGTCCAGACAGCACCACCCTATTCTTTCCACATGCAGACACAGTATCTGGTACCAGGCATCAGGTGTCTTGTACCAGCTGTACACTTACATCAGATACAATAAATAATACATAACTAATGCAAAATATCAGTTTCATTCTGTTCCTGCTTAGTTGAGACTGCACTGCATGCACTACCTTATCTCTAGCTGAATGCAACACATCTGCCCAAACCCATCACTGAAGACTGAATTAAATTTCTTTGGCAGTAATATTATTATATATGCAGCATGCTTATCTAGTACTGTCTTTTCTATTTTCTATCTTAAGTGTCTTGAAAATGTAAAAGCAATTCAATTTGCTGCCTAATCAAATACTTTCTACCAAACAATCTGATGGGTTAAACCATGTGAAAAATGGTATGCCGTTTTCTTTTGTCAGTCCCCTGAAACAAGGAAAAAAACCCCACCCCACACAATGAAACAAGACATTGTTCCTTAAATAGCATGTCATATCAGCAGAAATTTTACTTTGACATCCTTCTGAATTCCTTATAGTATAATTATAAATAGAGCAAAAGTGATATACTTCTATTGCTTTTGAGAAGGTATCCTGCTTACAGCATAATTAAAAGTGGTGCAGCATTTAAAACAAATGCTGCCAGATAGGATCACACTTGCACAACAGTCATGAGAGAAAACTGCTAGACCCTTGATGACTGTGAGTCTTTCAAAGTAGTCATTAAATAGAGAGGAAAGGTGAATCAAGCAGATGAGAATGACCTACACTACTTAATTTACTTGACCTTCAATAACGCTTCAACAAGACACCTCATGCCTTAGACAGCAAGTATTAATACTCATAAAAGCAGTATGCAATGGGAACAGCGGACTCTCCTGCCTAGTGAAAAAGACCTTTCTTATGGAGGTCTCTGGCACTCCTCGCAGGAGCCTGGGTACAGGTAGAACCCTCCCAGTTGCCAGCTGGCTCACAGAGAAGGTTTCCCGATGAGACAGCACTGCAGACCTCTGGCCCCAGAAGTACATTTCCTGGGATACCAGCTGTGGACAAAGAGACTGCAGGAAACTCACTGTGCCTCAAAACTGTGCACTGTAGAAGACGGACAACCCACACAAACCCCAGAAGAATGGTAGGTTCATCCACACAAAAGCGCTGGTCCCTCTGCACAGCCAGGATGTCCCCACCTATTGCCCTCTCCAAGGCTACCAAAGGCTGCCTTCATTTTACAGGAAGCTTTGTTCAGGGCCATCAAGGGAATCCGGTGTGTCCTTCAAGCCTTCTTATTGACTTGCCAGCACAGTTTTGAAACCCTGACAAGGACATCAATAGAGGCCCCATCTCCTCACCAACAGACATAATGATGAATGGCTTGGGTAGGAAACAGACTGTGTACAGCTCATCCCAATCGCTTCTGAAGAGCTACAGTCTGCCAAAAAAATCCCAACAAACAACAAAAAACAAGAGAGAGAAAAAAAAACAACTGGCAACTCCCTTGAAACAGGTCAAAGAAGATCACTGCCCAGTGGCCATTAGTAGTGGAAAAAAGGGCATTTGATGAAGATGTTAAAAAAAGTATATTCCTCATGCCCAACATGAATCTTACAGCCATGGGCAGGGCACCAACATCAGGGTACAGCCCCAAGGAGAAGTGCTGCAAGGAGGAAAATCACTGCCTTCCACCCCAGGAGCAAGAGAAACTTCTCCTCCAGAAGAAAAATTAATCATTGAGCCCAGAGGGCAAGTCCTGAGATTTTAAAATCCACACACTCATTCTGGAATCATACCTCTTTGTTTCATAAAGCCTGCTGAAGTGGTTCCAGGTCTTAAGTTTCCCCACCTTAATCTTCACAGTATTATCCCATGTAAATACTTATGCACCAGTTAAATGGTCTGTAAACTAGGCTAATCAAACACAGCCACACAGTTTAATCAGTATCTAGGAGGTCAACAGAGGTGAAGACAGTTTTAGACGCCTAACTGGAAAGAGGTCACTTAGCTTCACAGTTAACTATCCAACAGGAAAGTATCAAATATTAACATATACACAAAAAAATAAATTGCAGTGATTAATAGTGCATATCTTTGCTTTATGGCTCCAAGCTGCTATTTCTCCTTGACTCCTAGCTAGACCAAAACAAATTTTGACCATCTTTACGAGACAGTCCAAATGCACACAGCACAGTGCATGCGCACGCAGCATACTGAAGAGAGCTCAATTAAAGTGTGGAATGTTTCTTGCAAATAAAGGGCCGGGTGAGTAACCACCTTCCATATAAATTGCCTGATGCTGTATTCCAGCAATGCTCCACTATCTTGTGAAGCTGTTCCAAAACATGATTTATTTGCGATGCTCTGTATAATGTATTCTTTCGCAGTCCAAACAAAATTGTAAATCCAAATTTACAAATTTCTATTTTTTTTTTCCTCTGCTAGACAGCCTTTTTTTTTTTTCCCCTTACATATGAATTCATTACTAAGAAGGGCTGCTGCACATTTCCATACTGAAATCAGTCTCATTATTTCGGAATAGATTATCTAACCAGACAAAAAAACTAGCTGGAGGGGAAATGTATTCACAGACAATTTGGGGGAAAAAATACAGGGACAAAAAATGCACAGAACTGAATTATCTACTAAAATTTGCAAGCATTAACTGACTAGTGCTTCTGTTTCTGGGAGGATTATTCACCTGTGTTTTGCCAGACTGTGCTAGAACATCTAGTATGTTATAGGACTGAGCCCTTAGGCTATTTATGGTAAGACAAAGGACAAAAAAATGCTACATACTGTGCATTTATATATATATATGTATGTACATATATATGAAAAATACATAATTTCCCATCTTTGCTCACCCCCACAAGAAATATCTTCTCTCCCTCAAATCAAGACAAATTTATAAAATCAAAATATCTGATGCAGCTCTCCCCAGCCAAAAAAACGTAATCAGTCACCAGTATTTCAGTCAAATCACACTTGCAGTTTGGTAGACACTCAGCTCTGCGCCTGATTTTAAAATCTTGACAGGTCTTCTCTTGTCTGACCGTCTTCTCAGGTCAGATAAAGTGGGTAGAGGCCTACAATGCTTGTTTAATTCATAATAATCGGTTCAGCAGAGATAGGCCATTTATGGGGTTCTTAGTTATACCCTGTGATGAAGTGAACCTGTGTGCAGAAAACAGGATTTAAGTGAAAGAGGTTTTGTGCAGTTATTGGAAGTTATTTACATGAGGCTTTTTTTTTTTTCTGTATTTGACATGGAGGCACAAGTTTTAAACTCGTAAGGAAAATCTACTTGAAAACGTAACTTGAAATCTAAAAGATTTGAAAATTATCAACCTGCTGGTGGATAGTTAATGTTCATTCATCATTAAAACAACACTTTCTTTAACTGGTTTAGTTCCACAACAGTTGTCTGTATTTCTGGAAATCAGAAATTGAGATGTTAAACCTGAATGGTTTAAAATCACGTCATCCACACTCATCAAGTCTGCTAAAACTTGTAGGGTTCACAGGTCTGGCGCGGACTATGCCAAGAACTTTAAAGGACAGTTTCAATCGCAGTTTACTGGTTACACAATAAATGTTTGCCTCTTGGGTCCAAAAAAATTGAACACTGACTCTGTGAGTAAGAGCTCAGTTTTTAAAAAAGCACCTTTGATTTGATATTTACAGATCAGAACATTAAAAAAAAGGAGGGAGAGGAGAAAGAAGCCAGGCATGATTTTGACCCCTAACAGAGATAAAAACAGACAGTATGAAACCTGAATTTCAGACAGGAAATACTCACTTTCCTAGGTAAACATGGGGAAAAAAGACTCTTATCAAAAGCTTTCCGTTGACAACAAAATCTGAGCAGATATTAACATCCCAGTGTAGAGTGGCATGACCTGGTATGACTGTGGACTGCTGTAGGAGGACAAGAGAAAATATGCCACTGAATGAGCACATTGGCATTTTCTGTGCAAAGCTGGCTCAACACCAAGGATGAAAATCTCACAGATTAAGAGAAAAAATAAAAAGTGTCAGCTTCCACATTTTGAGAGTAGTTCATTAATTTTTTTTCCACCCCGCAATATTTTGCAAATTCTAAGCTATGACATTTGGAGTGTTACCAGCTAAAATATGCTGGCTCCTTATGGTGTGTTGCAGCAGATTTTGCAAACTATCACAGGGCAATGAGGGTTTTCTCTACAGCTTCGGGGGAACACTTAGCAGAGAACATAAATACATCCTCTCCCCTCTGTACTTGGACTGCAGAGACACCAGAAATATAGAAATTACAGTATGCAGCTTCAGGTTTAAGAAGAGGAGACAAACAGTTAGGAAAACACTGCAGCACCAAAAACATACCAAAAGCTCATCTTTCCCTAGTTTCAGCTGTCATTCTGGAAACTCAGAGCGTACAGCCACATGGAAGCACCTAACTGCAGCCTAGCTAAATACCGTGCAAATACCATGCTAGTATGCTGGTTAAAAAAAGGAGGAGGAGGAGGTTCCTAGCTGTTCAAGCATCTTCATGTGCTGGTATTATTTCTAGAGAGGTAACAGTACTGCCAGAAGAACAAAGCTGTGAAGGTATGACAACTGAAAAGTGTTTTCATTTCACCACAGTATTTTCCTCTTCATGGCACTGACATCCTTCCATGCCCCCGACATCCTTCCATGCCCCCATTCACACATCACACCAGGTCACACTGCTCTGTGTTACGAGATGGTGCTTTGCAGTCACTTACAACTTCAGATAGGCACCCTTTTTTGACTCCCTCCCGGTTAAAAAAACTGAGTTCTGGTTGTCTTTCTTCAGCCCTATTGGGAAACAAATATCACACTCTTGTTCTAAAGAAACACTTCCTACAGACAAGGGGTTTAATCATGAAAGAAAAAAACACTAAAAATTTGGGCTCCCCCTAAGCAGACTCACAGTTCCTCCCTCCCTGCTGACAGACACTCATTTCACCTCACTGTGAGGACACCCTATGGCAGCACCTTCACAGGTTATCCCAAGGCTTCATGAGCCTTTTCCTTAGAGAGCATGTTTTGATGCTGAGCCCTGACCTTCCCTCTCTCTGAAAATTATTGTTTCCTGTCCCATGCATCTTGGCCATGCAGGTGTTACTCCCCTCCCCTTTGCAGGGTTGTTTTTTTCTTCCTTCCAAAAGTATTTTGGCAAAAAAAAATTGCTACCTAGCTTGTAATTTCAGCATTTCCCTAATGCTGACATGGAGATGAAGCCTGCGTTTTACATCTCACACCTTGCCATCTCCAGCCCAGGCAACCAGCCTGCTGAGATGACTTTGAAACTTGGTTCTGTGCTTCCATGTCTTTAAGGCTTCTTCTGGCCTCATGCTCCATGTATGTGCGATACGGAGCAAGTGTGTTACTCCTTCCACTGTATCATTCGGGAAAACACTGGATAGGGCTGGGAGCAGGACAGATGCCAGCAGAACCACAGCTCCCTCCAACCCGTAAGTCAGACATCTTCCCTGTGAGGCCTATCTGTTCTTTCTCACCTGACTACAGAATAAAATAGAATATGTATAATAATAATAATACATCATATATACCATGTTAATAGAAAATACATAAAAGAATAAAGAATACATAATACAATATAAAGAATAACTTTTACACAGTACAAATACAGGTCTATATCACATGTATATTATAAATAAGCATAATATAACATTCGTATATTATTATTATTTTAATATGGTGCATATTTGCATATTTATAGACTATAATGGCAGGTATTTTGAGTCATTACTAGGCAAACTGTTAAGTGATTTCCCAAAACAGTTTGTAAACCACAGCCCTTGACCATGTGGAACTTTACATCCACAAAATAAATGGCTGGGTTCAGCAGAAACATACTAGAAACTCTGCTTTATTATTGGGACCTCGGGGGGGTGTGCAAGGGCAGGGGGCAGATTTGACACTAGCAGCCAAACCAGCAGAACTCAGCAACAGCTTTTAACAACCTTGCTTGCAAGCAAGCACATCTCCACACAGGGGATAACACTGACTAAAAGTGCTGCTACCTCTAAAGCTAACAATGATGATCAGAGATCAACAGCCTAAATAATCATAGAATAGTTAGGGCTGGAAAGGACCTTAAGATCATCTACTTCCAACCCCCCTGCCATGGGCAGGGACACCT
>WYDI02039735.1:0-22745 GCA_009867235.2 Psittacus erithacus
GTTTAGTGTGAGGTGTCCCTGCCCATGGCAGGGGGGTTGGAACTAGATGATCTTAAGGTCCTTTCCAACCCAAACTACTCTATGATTCTGTGATTCTAAATAAACCTCTGTCTTGACAGTTGGTAACTGGGGTTTGTCTTGATGATCTGTGAAAACCACAAACTCCTAGGACATGGATCCTGAGTAGACTTCTAACTGTTAAAAAGACCAATATCTGAAATAACATAATGTCCATGTAATGTACAGACCTGTCCTGCTAACACTGAACATGCAGAGATACTAATCTCTTATGTCTATATATAATGTTCCTATATTAATCTAGATGGATGGAAAAGGACTTATACTTCTAAGCTACTCTGTATTAATGAAAAACATTCTTCTCTCCTGTCCTCCGAACATACTCTGCAGTTGCAGGGAAAATAGTCTCTGAAGTGGGAGAGAGACCACAGTCAGACCTTGAAGAGGTCTTGGAAATGTCAGTGGACTGTGTATGCTCTATGTAAATTAGAAGTGAATCACAGTGCCATCTGATAAAGATCTGGTTGAAGCTGGGTAGCACTGAGCATCAAGTGTTTGTGCTCTCTCTTTGGAGGTTAAGGCTGAGTGACAGTCAAGTGGGGATTCCGCTGGAAAGAGCAGCAGTCTTCTATGGTGAAGGACATGCTGCTGCCACCTGAGCTTTGGTATTGGCTCCTAAAGTTACAAGGCAGGATGTGTGAAAATGTCCACTTCTGCCCTCACAGATCAGAAACATTGGCAAAGAGTGTGGTGGCTGATCTACTCCCAGAGAGACATATGCAAATTTGTTTAAAGGCTATACCTGCATTATTAGGTCTCTGTTGTTACAACTGTGTTACTAAAGCTGTTGAATATAGGCATTTTTTTCCATGTGGTTACAAAAAGCTAAAGTGACAAAAGTTGTCATAGTTGACATGTAGCTGCACAGGTAAAAATGCTTTGGTGCAGATAAAGCATCTCCAGGATATAAGAACAGCTGAGTTAAGATGACCTGATAGGGAAGGAGAGACTCTCTGTTTGTTGTAAATGATGTCATTGCTGATTTTTACCACCCTGGGGTATGGCTCACGGGTCACCTTGAGAAAGCAAACAACTGCTCAGAAAAGCTTAGGGCTTTTGAGTCATCCTGTGGAGCATACACTTTGGTTCTAATAAACACTATTTATACCTCATTGAAACTCAAATTCTTTGGTTCTAATTCTGTGTAAGAATCACAAACAGTATTTTTAAATCCTCATGCTGAACAGAGTTCAGATGCATTTTATCTGCTCAGTGACAAGTTGTGCTGGGGTCATATTCTGCCTATTATTAGGAATATATGAATTTAATAAAATCTCTAGTTTTTATACAAGTGAACTGTGTTTTTGTTTCTCAGATAGGTGTGATTTCACCTGTATATTTTCTGTATTAAAGACATTTTTCTGTGTTTCACCAAGACCAAATACTAGTTTGGGAGACCAAAAGAAGGGTGGGAAGAAGCAGACATCTAAGTAAAACATATGTTGAATGGGGAAAAAGTCAGTCATCCTGGGTTCTGGGCCTGTGATTATTTCCACATGCCTGGACTGTATTGCTGTGCTGTGTGCCATTAATGTCATTAGATGCTTTATGCCAGAGTGGATTTTTTGCACATGCTGATGAGATTGCAGGATTGGGACTTTGATGAGTAAATGCTGCCAGTGCTGTACTGGCACCATGAGGGTGAATGCTGCACACGGAGGTCTGCGTCCTTCCAAGCCTCTTCTTGTGCTGCATGTGTGGTCACTTGCCTAGGAAACCCAGCAGTTCCCAGAGCGCTGGTAACTGCCTAGCTGGTTAAACCACCCTCTGGCAGCAGAGTTTGTCCTCAGCCCTTTCTAAGAAAAGCAAACTAGAAGACTGGGCAATCAACCCTCACCTTGTAAAAATGGATATTTTTAACTGATACTTGGTGCTGGAAGAAGACATAGTTAAAAACAAGCTTAGTGTTCCTATTCAAAGGTGCTTGTGTGTTGGGAAGAAATGCCAGCCTTTCCCCTTGTTTTTGTTGGGGTTGGTTTGTGAGAACATGAGACCTTGGGAGCCATTGCTATTCCCTTTAGTTCCTGGTGAAAGGAAAAGAGATTTGATTGCTCCTTCCAGATAAAAATACAGAGGATTCTTTTCCCTTTTCTTCGCTTTTTTAGTTGTTGTTTGAGCCTGTCAGATTGATCTGCTCTCTGCTTTCCAAGTGCGTAGGCGGCACAGAAGAGGATGCTGAGACAAAGAATGAGGGAGGGACGAAAGAGAAGTGAAAAAGACCATTGGACTGGAGGCACGGTGTATGGGAAGAGGAGAAGCAATGGCAGAGGCAGCTCTGTTTTAGTTTGCAGAAGTTTGCAGCAGATCAGATGAAGCTGTGGTAGGTCAGAGACACTCAGTCTACATGCTGTAGTGATGAATATATCAGCATGTCTTAGATCTTAGGCATACAGGCATTCTTCTGTGTTTGTGGTAATTTTATGAAGCTCATGCCCTATTGATATCTGATCCCTCCTGGAAATCGGGATGTTGGATGGAGAATATGACCGTTGCTCTACTCAGTATAGTATCTGCATTTTACATTCATCTGCTTTGTGCTGTGATAATGTAGGTCCAAAAAAGTGGCATTTTATGAAAGTAAAGCTTGAGGGTGTTTTTGTACTGATTAAATCCTGTTTTCTTGAATTGAAGAACCAAAACTCATTTCTCATTCCAATAGTAGCTGCCACCAGTCTGCTGCATCTGGTTTGTGATCTTTCATGATACTTTTGTGAGACCAAGTTACATGTAAAATGTCTTCAGAGTAATAACAGAAATGAGTTAAAAGATATAACAGTGGAGGAAGGGTAAAATTTAGGTACAGCTTGAAAAGACACAAAAATTATAGGATGGGGAGGTACAAGACAGCAGTATCTGGTGAGGAGTGCTGGAGGCTGGAGAAGGGTGAGCAACAGATGAACAGAGGGAGCAGGAAAGGCCAATGCATGTAACAGGTGTTACACGATTTATTTTGTATTTATACCTGCAAGATTCATCTTGCCTGGGCTGGAAAATTCAACCTTGCCTATATGTTTTGCCCTTGGAGTATTTAACTTCCAGCTCTGTTGGTACCTTGAAGTTTAATGTAACAGAGCTTGCGAAAGCAGTCTTGTAAAGGCAAGTTTTGTAAATAAATCGCATTTCCTGTAGGATAGCCCTGTAGCAGGAGGCGGGGAAGTTTTGGGGTGAGAAGGGGTGCAGGGGGAGCCAGTCCTGTAGGACTTTAGGACTTTATTCTGCAACCCCAGGAGCCTTTCCAAGCGCAGGCTTGGGTTGTGGGCACACATGCTGGGGGATTCTGTCTCGTGGATGTGTGGCATGGTCCTGCCTGCCTGTCTTGCCAGCCCGGATGATTTATTTTGGCCCATGCTGCCCTTCACCACCCTCTCTGAAGGACTTTCAGCGGGGTAATAAAGAGGTGTTTCTGTGCTGGGCTAATATTTACATCACAAACACATACGGTGCCTTTGCTTGGTTACAAACATCAGTGCATGCAAGTGAGAGGCTTTTCTTAAAAAGGGTGGGACAGGAAACAGATGTTATTTTCTCCTGTTACTGTATTTGCTGGGAAAACCCTTTAGAAATTACACTTCTGTGTCAAGGGAACATTATTAAGTTTGCAAAGTCAAGCTCTCAAGGCATGCTGGAGTGGAGATTGCCTATCTAACCTTCATTTGCCCCTGGTGCTGGTGCTTTCTGATTACCTTATTTACCTCTTTGGTTTCACAGAGCTCCTGCCTGTGCTCTTTCCAGAGGGCACTGAAAGAACATCGTTAGAAAGAATTAACCCATTGTTCCTATGGGCCTCATTTGACTTTTTGCAAAACCTCAAAATATGCTTCTTTGGCTCAGGCAGAGGCATCACTTCTTCCTACAGCAATATTGTGGAGAAAAAGGTGTTGCTTGCTCAACAGTCACATGTTAAAGGGAAAATGCTATAAAAATGCTGATGATTCCAGCTGGTAATTTCATTTTTCAGCGCAGAGTTTGCATATTGCCTATAATAAAGTGTGAATGAGTTACTTGTATTGTATAAAAAGTAAATACATTGTACCAGTATTCCCTGTAGCTCTCTGTGGAAAAGTACTATGCTTGTATAGCTAAAGGCTGTCGTTGTGCCTTATCACATGAGATGGTACTGTTCAAAGTTTCCAGAAGTTTAATAACCCCAGAAATGGGCTTTAAGTAAGAGATTTCTCACTCCTGCTGGTGCTGTGCTGTGCCCCCAGCCAGTGTAAAAATAATGATATTCACACTAAATAAAGAAACTAAAGAACATCTTTGTTTTAAGATAGAAACTTCAGTTTTCTTTCTGATTCTTATGCTTGTTCTGATGGCAAGTTAGCGTCCTGGGGTGGGTGTTATAAATCAGCATTCTATTTTCTTTTTTTTTAATTACAATGATTCTTTTATCTTTGTTTTCCATTACATCTGGATAGGCCTAAGATCCTTTGAATATTGGGCTTGAAGAGTGAGTCTGAAATGGCAGCAAGAGGCTAAGTTATTTATGTAATTTAGCATATAAATGAAGGTCAGAACTGGAGGCATTTGAAGACTCAGTTGGTGTCATGCACAGCATGAGGCTTTCCCACAGGAATGGTCTTTTGGCGGAGTCCAGGTGATCTTGCCCCAAAGCAGGCATGGGGTTTCTGTTGTATCTGAAAGCTACTTCTCAGAAATTATATTTAGTCCAAGGCAATGCTTTATTGCAAGGCACAACTTACACTGAATTGTCATTTTCAGTCTCCACTACTGGGTTTTCCCAATAGATTATCCTGAAAGCATTCAAGGAGGAAGGGCACTCTTGGCTTCTGGAGCATTAATTTCTTTCCTGACACCTTCATGCACAGAGTCACAGTCTTTGAAGATAAACCCAGCTTCCAGTGGGAGCTTGCAAGTGTTCACATTGCTGATAGAAAAACGTTGTGAAACTTGGCCTGAGGTCAGTTCAGTTCCTTGGCTTGGAATTCCTTCTTCTTGCTTAGCCTCCTGCCCCTCTCCAGCATTGCTGTTCCCCTCTTCTGATCCTGCAGATGGTAGCACAGGAGATCAGGATAAAACATGGTGTGTTGGCAGGGCCAGGGTTAAGCCTGTGGCAGCTTTGGCTTTTCATGAACAGGGGTTGAAGACCCCAAGCAGTTACATGAGACCTCAGGGTCTCCTATCCCTGCTGTCCCCTCTTCACCTAATCAATTTGCATCCTGGACATCCATTACAACACCTCGCTGATGTCTTCATTGCCCTACCAAGAGGTGGCCTTTACCACTGCGCAGCTGCAGCTCCTGTCGCTGAAGCAAACACAACTGATCATTTATGCTGAGTGCTAATGTGAGGTAGATATACAGGTAAAGATTTTCCCTGGCCTTAAATTCCCTTTCCTGCTGTTCCTGCAGAGAATTCTGCCAGAGTAATTGAATGCCTGCATTAGCAGTCATGGTGCTGTAGTTTGTAGATTTGAGTGGTGATTTTGATTTTAAGAATTTCAGCCAGGATTTTTAACTTCCTTTGACTTACACATTGAGAATGTGGCTTTCATCCAGAGCTGCAGCTTTATAGTAATGCTTAATAATGACACAGAATAATAGAATAGTTAGGGTTGGAAAGGACCTAAAGATCACCTAGTTCCAATCCCCTGCCAACTCATTATATTCTCAGATGCCTGCATAAACATCAACTAATCAGCATACCTTTTGCTAGGGCAGTATCTGTACACTTGCATTACAGATAAAGAACTGAAAGTAGAGACATGTCTTTCATCTAAACCCCCTCCATTAATGCCAATAAATTAATATTAAAAGGATGTATAGAATGCAAGATTTCCTGGCTCTGGGTCCCTGTTTCTTGTGCACTAGCATGCTGGTGAGATGTTTTCTTTTGGATGCTTTACTGTTGAGAACAGTTTCTTTGGAGTTACAGTGGCAGAGATTCTTGCAGGAAATCTGCTTTTGGTACAGGTGAAGTTTCCTCCCCGCTAATAGCAGTCAGAGACTTGTGCTGAGAAAAGACCCGAGAACGTGTTCCCCTAAATTCTCCCATCTTCCCAGATGAGATGAGAGTGAAAAAGGGACAGTTTCCTTTCCTAATCATAATCACTCTGTTATCATTAAGTCAAGTGCAAGTGGTAACAGAGAAACTAAGAGCAACTTTTTAAACATAAAAATCATTAAAAGAAGATTCCCTGTTCTTGGCAAGTATTTGATTTCCACAGTTCCCTCCTTTTCCCCATACTGATATTCAAGGAAGCTTTTTCAACCCTTTCTTTGGGGGGAGGTCTCTAAGATCAGCACCATTAAAAACCCCATCAAGAGAGGGTTTATAGCTTGTTTTGTCTTGCTTGTGAAGAGTAAATTCCAGTTCTCCATAGACCCAAATCCAGCCCCAAAAGAGTTTTGGGTGTGTGAGGCTCACATGAACTAGAATTCCATTTTCCTGGCCTGGCCTGTGTATTGTGTAATCTTTTCCTTGATCTCCATGAGATGGATTCTTCATGCTCTCTTTTCCTGTCTCTTTGTACCTTTTTCTGTGTCTCCTTCTGTGCAAAGCAGGTCTATGCAGAGCTGATTTTCCCTGCAGAGGTCCCCTGCAGGTGTGTTTGCTGCTTTCCCTCAGTTGGGGTGAAATGTGCTGTTTGGCCATGTAGGGATGTCTTTTCCCAGACCATGATGGATCTCTGGCCTCCTCCTTTCTTGGCTGCTAGTCTTCTATCCAGGACACCGGGGAAGCAATGAAGTATTTGTGACTCCATGACTTCATATCTAAACCTGCTGCCTAATGCCCAATGCTGGGGGGTTTTATCCCAGGAGGAGTGAAGAATGTGCCCTCTTGGCTGCTCAAGGCCACTTGGAAAGATCCAAGGTTTTAGTCTAATATGCTGCCTGATGACCGTGAATCTATCCACAGAAGTCTTTTGCAGTCTCAGCATCCTATTCTTGCAGTTAATAAGTATATTCAGCAAGATCAGACACTGCCTCAAAATAGTCCTGCAGCAGATTCCTACTGGCTTGGACATCAGCACTGCTGCTTGGCTGGAGTTTGCTGGATGCTGCTCACAAATGGGAATGGATTTAGGGGCTGGGTTTCTGTTGGGTCCAGCTCTTATACCTTTGTCAGTGATTTTGAGGGGAGCACAAATGGGGATGATATTGATTTTTTAAACTCGATGCCAAACTGGGAGGCCTTGCCTGTATTGGCAAGGGCAAAGAAATACCCTAATGGGGCCTAGACGTATCAGCAGAGAACTGTAAAATAAGAACAATGTTGTAGATCGGTTCTCTCTGTATAGAGGAAAACCAGAAACACGAAAGACTGAAAAGAAATTTGGCAAAAGGCAAGGTCTGAAATGGACTTGGAGGTGATGAGCACAAATCAGGAGTAGGTTTCAGCATGACATGGCTGTGAAGGAAAGATTTACCATATGGCAGATAATCCTTGAGGAATTATCATGCAACAGGGCAGACAGGCTGTTTGACTACCACGGATGGCCTTGTGGGACTATGTCCCCAGGAGCTGCTCCGCAGCAGTGGGGGCAGCGCAGGAGAGGGGATGCTGGGTTTTTTCTGAAAGAAATAACAAAAAAAAAAATAAAGCACCAATTTTACAATTTATTGAAATTGTCATTTTCTGCCAAAGGGGATGACTCATTTTGGCAGCCTGCCCTCTTGAACCTCCCCCTCAGACAAACAAACAAAGCCAATAAATTGCAAAAAATAATCTGAAAAGATAACAATCCAAAATTTTCCTTTTGGTATATTCAAAACAAAGGGCTTAATGGTGGTGGGTTTTTTTCAGACATCATTTCAGAGCCCGATTCAATGACCATAACTTGAAAAAATGAGGTAAAAATAACTCTGAAAATAAAGTGCTTCATTTTGAGTTAAAGAAACATTTTGTTCAGTGAGACGCGCAAAGCATTCAGTTTTGGGCCCACATGAAATGATATTTTCTTTTCCTAGCAATCTCTTGGTTGAGGCAGTGAACCAAGAAGTCAATTATTCACAGAGCTGTAGCAAGGTTAAGGTAAGGATGGAAAGCAGAGCTGAAATGAGAAACTGAGGGAGAATGTCCAAGTCAATCTCCATTCCTCCAAGTGAAATGTGGTGGTTGATGGTATAAGTGCCCAGACCCTGTGCAGTCATCCGAGTGTGTGGGCTGCCTGCCATGAGACATAACAGGCAATGTCCTTGTGGCATCCGTGGGAGCAGAGCAGGGTGCTGTGATCCAAGAGATGTCCTGAAGCTGCTGCAGTGTGAGGACCACACTGTAGTGCTCCTAGGGATGTGTCCTCACCCTGCACTGCTGCTGTTGTAAATGTAGCATCGTTTGACAGGGGAGGGGGAAAGAATAGAAGGGGAAAAAAAACCCAAAAGGAATTCTGCCAAGAAACTGCCGTAAGCTCTGCAGAGTGTGACTTTGGGCAGTGAGGAGCAGAGCAGGCTCAGCTAGGGAAGAGCTGCTGCCTGGCTCTGAAGTCCAGGTGCAAGCTGCCTCGTCTGGGCAAGCAGGAGCTGGTGGGTGAGCTGCTAGTTGTGCCTGGCTGCTGCTGGGGGCTTGGAAGGGGTTCCTTTCCCAGGTTGGAAAGGCTGGGCACGGCTTTCCTCCCGCACACAGCGTTAGTGCAAACACCCTGCTTTTCAGCTTGGGCTCTTTTTGCACTGCATTTTTATTTTTTTCTCTGCAGAAGTGCTGAGACCTCAGCACACAGCCGTCCTATGCAGTAACCTTTACAACACAGGCAAGAGAAAATCTTATTTCTTGACTTGGCACAGTCGAGGCAGTAGGATGACAGGCTTTGCCCAGCACCGTGGTAAGAGTTGAGAGGCAGAGCTGCAGTTGTGGCTGCAGAAGATTGACTCCTGCTCCTTTGGAGAGTAAAGTGCGACTGCAGTGTGGCATAAAGATGCATGAGCTGGTTTTAAACTGGGGTATACTGTTGCTGGCCGTGGCAGCTTGGTGCCTGCTGAATTAATTTACCCGTGGAGCAGTGGATAGGAGAGATGCAAGGAGATGTGAGTGTGGGCAGGGGAGTGCGGTGCTGGAGATGGTGAGGAGGGATCAAGCAAGCTCCTGCATGAGCTGTGGGGTGCAAAAAGCAACCGAGGGACCAACCCTGGCTGTGGTACCCTGAGCACCTCCCTGCACTACCCTCGGCATCCCCCTGCTTTTAATAATGCTGGCCATTATCCACCGGCAGAGGTAATGAGGTGGAGAGCAGGAAGGATTGTATGTGGGCTGAGCATGCAAGCCTTGCACAGAAAGAGTTTATGGGGAGTAATGTTTTTATTATTGCAGTCCGTGGAGAACCATTCTGCATTTCAAGCACTTTGCTATTAAGTAATTCATAATTTACCAGCAGAGGCCAGTTTGACGACTCTGGGGCAGTGATGTCTGGTAATACTTTTTTTTTTTACTTTAATTTTTTCCCCCCACTCTAATGCACTCCAGGGCTTTGCGCTGGGTACCAACGCCTGGGGAGTGAAAGTTTCAAATGGCCCAAGTTACTTGATTTTCTAAACGAGTTCTTGCATTTTTTCCCCGTGGAGCTGGCAGCGCCTCCTGCTTTGTCCGTGATGTTGCCAGGGAGCCGAGTACCGCCGGGTTTTGAGCCCCCTCCGGCAGCACCGTTGGCCGTGGCATCGCGGGTGGATGCCGTTGCCGACCGCGCTCTGCTCCGCGGGACGGTGCGTGCCGTGCGCGGGGGGCGGGGGGCCACGCCGCACCGATGGAAGGCCGGCAGCTATTTCAGGAAGCCGCGAAGTCTCCTCCTTCTTATGTAAATAAACATGACAGCTCGCAGCGCCGGTGCCGCGGCGGGAGGCGCGGGAGTGGGTGGCGGCGGCCGGCGCGGGGCAGCGGCTCCCGCCTGGGCCGGGGGCTGCGGGAGGGGAAAGGCCGCCGGTGACAGCCCCTCAGGACTGCGTGACCATGGGCGGGCAGGTGACGAGGAGCCTGCTCTACGGTAAGGACCGGGGCAGCGGGCAGGGCAAGGTGCGGCGGGGGGATGCGGCTCTGCCCGCCCCGTCCTCCTGAGCATCCCGCGGCGGAGAGCGGCCGGCGGCAGGCAGCCGGGCTGGGACGCGCTGGGCTCGCTGGGTTGCAGGGGGTGAGGGACGAGCACCTGCCTGGGCAGCGCTGGAGGGCTGCTGGGAGGTGGTAGGGGTGAAAAGAAAGTAACCGTAAGCGTGCGCGCGTCTGACAGCTCCCTCGGGGAAAAAACAGCTAAGCAATGGTAGAGGTTACTGCGGGGTGGCTTAGCAAGCTCTCCAAACCTTATTCTTCCTTTCCACCAGCAGTTTCTTCTTAACAGACACTCTCGTGTGTTTCGTTTTAAGTTGATAATGCCTGGGATGAGCGTTGGTTTGAGTTGACTGATATTAGCCACAGCGAAAGCCGTGAAGTGCAGTGTGCTCACTGAGTTTGCAGTGTAAAAGAGGGAGGACCTGGAAAGGGACTGGAATATCCTGCACAAGCCAATGCTACACCAGGATTTGAATCTACAGAGAAAGAGCAACACTAGCCATGTCCCTGTCTGTGGAAATCTTATGCCATAAATACTTCTGTGAGAATACTGCACTCCTTTAATATTAAACTTGCCTATTGCTCTGAGTTGTTCTGTTTAACTTTGGACATAGTAAATGTGCTGTGTGTCAGAGCGGTATGAATGTATTCTCAGAGACACTTCCTTGTTACTGGAGTAAATATAGTTATGAAAGATGCAGGTAAAGCATCCTGTGGCCTTGAAGTATCTTTATCCTTTCTTTGAATAAAGATGCATGAGGTATGTAGGCTTAGGCTGTAAGATACAGTCCTGATTCTTCTCATGTTTTGTGCAAAGTCCAAACCCTATAGTTTAAGGAACAAATGGAGATAGGAAGTAGATGACTTTCATCCTAAAGGCATTGAGCAAGCATGTCTCAATAGAGATTGCTATTTGTTTATTGTTTGTGTTCTGAAGTTCCCATGGCCTGACCTTATTTCTTCTCTAATCTCATAATGTACATGTAATATATGCAGAACAACAGTACTGTTGGGTCAACATAAAAAAGCAAGAGCTCTGGCTGTTGTCGTGTGATTGTAAGTGCCTTTATCCCTTTGAAGCATTATTTGAATGAATTTGAAAAAACCCCAAACCTGGCTTGGAAAGAATAATAGTTTCCTGAAAGAATAATGTGTTTCCTGTATGTGCTAGGCACTTGGCATCCCTGATGGGGCTTTCTCCTGCCTGCAGCCGGCAGTGCATTGCACAGTAATCCTGCAACTTCTGCCTTTAAGTGGTTCTTGTCCAGCAAGTGTGCTTCTCTAGTTTTTGTTCTGTTGGGAGAGGGAGACAAATGAGGAGATGTGGGTAACGAACTCAGATTTCCCTTTTCATACAGCGGGGATGCAGGCTGTGTTATATTCAGAGGTGATGCGCTCTATGTTTAGCACAGTGATGCTTTAAAAAAAATGGACATGCATTATAATTTAAATAAATAAATAATTAAAAGTCATGCAACAAAGCGCATTTAACAAAAATAGACTGTATCTGCACTTGTGGTTTGTCTGTGGCTACTGTTCCTCCAGTTCCATCTTTCTGTTGAATATTTCTGTTTCAGATGTGTCTCAAAATAGTCAGGGAAAGAGAACTGAAAGCTTATCCATTTCTCGGAAGAAAAATTGAAACTCAATGTAAAACTACTGAAAGGAGATGTATTAATGGCCCTGGGGGTTGGCATTCTTTCTTTTTAGAAAGCTCAGGTAAAGCATAAATTCATGTCCTCCAGACATATCTGGTGACCTCTCCATGTTGCAAGGATGGGCTGGGATTTTCACAAGCTCGTATGTAATTTAACCTCACTGAAAAATTAGCTCAGATGAGGAGATAGTGCGTGCAGTGGCTGCCTGTGGCTCTGCTGAGCTGGTTCTAGGGGGCAGCTGGTGTTTCCCCGAGGTGTGCCAGGTCCCTGCCTCCTCTGCAGCCCACCCTGACCTTGGGGGGGTTGAAAAAGTAAATGGAGAGAAAAGCTCCTGAAGTGGATGATGAGGGAGGCACTCTTTCAAAAAAGTATAAAATCAGGGTGGTGGTCTTTTAAAAGCTGCACGTGAAGTTTGTAGTAGTCAAGTGCAACCATACACAGACTGACATGATGAGGAACACTTGACATCATTTACCCTCTTTGGGGTAGGCATCTCTGAGTGAAAGTGCTGCTTTTCCATTGTTATGGTGGCAGCACAAGGACTTCCATGCTAATCTGTCTTAATGATGGAGTTGGTGAGTACTAAATAGGCCCAGAGTCACCTCAAGGAAAGTTTCCCATCTGGTGGGACTGGGAGGAAAAATAAGCTTTGAACTGTGGTTGCTCAAGCATCAGTTGCCCAAGCTTCCTAGGAGACACCCACCTTCAACTTTATTCCTTGCTAGCAAACAAACCCCAATGGGCTTCTGCCACGAAAGGCAGCACCTTTGTTTTGAAAAGGAGACATCTGATGGCTTGGTATGCTGGAACTTGGGAGCTGGTCCTTCTTCTCTCTGAAATGATGTGCAGTGCATGAACTCTCTATGTCCTTGTACTTGGTACTGTGATGGTCTCTATTCCTCTTCCCTGTTTCCTCTTCCTTTCCCACCACCACCCACAGAAGTCCTTGGAGTGCTTTCCACAGCCCTCTATGCTAAAAGAAGTTGAAATAGGAAGTTCAAAGGTAACACAATCTTGGTGGGCAGGATGTTTACTTGCTATTTAAAAAGTTATATCTATACATGTAGTGTTCAGCAATATTTTAAGCAGGAAATTTTAATATGGTTGCTTGTGGTTCATCTGATTTCTTCAAGAACGACTGCATATGATGAGTTTACTAAATGTTTATATTAAACTACTTACTAGCTAATAATGCTTGAAATGTGTCTCCAATAGATGCATATGTCATAATATATATGTTCTTATGTGTTTGATTCAGCTGTTACCTACTGCAGTACTTTTTAATTCCTCCTTACGGCTACGAGTGAGGTGCTATTTGCACCTAGATCCTACTCTTAATTTCATGAGTTTCTGTCTGAGAAAAAACCCCACCTGAATACTTTTTATTTCTCTGTCACTCAGAACCAAACTAACACACAGTGATGGTTTAGCTAAGGAGACTGCTGTACTCTGTTGAGGGAGAGATTCAGTGTATGTAGATGTGCAGAAGTTAGTGATTAACATGCACACATCTCTTCAGAGGGCTTTTGACTAGCTACAGGGTGCGTAGTGCATTAATTCATGTTCAGGGGATATGTGAGCCTGAGCATACCTGCACATTTCCTCAATAACCTTCCCTCCTACAAGTCATAATTACTAACAAGTCCCTCATTGCAGAGCTTTGTTTTATTTTTGCTTTAATTGCATGTCACAAACATTCATCAGTGTTTTGCGGCAGAATAATTTTTACAAGGAGCAGGAAAAAAGGTATCTTGGGCTACATTTTCCAAGCTGTAATTGTATGACATCGATGTAATTGAAAAGACGTTCCTAGTGAGAAAGCATTGGCTTTTTAGATTGGGAAGTGGTACTGATAGATGTGATTTTCAGTTTGAACAGCTGAGGTCTTAAGCTGCTTGCAGGTAATGCTCCGTAAGTTGCAGATACAATATAAATAATGGTTCACTTGTCTTTGTGGTGGTGTAGAGGCCCACATGAGTTTTGTGCATGGACAGATTTTCCCCTTATCATGTGTATATAGGTCTGGTGAGCAATACAGCCACAGTTGTGTGGTTATGCTGAAAAAATGGAGAAGAAAGCAGGAGTTAAGATGTAGCAAAGCTCTGTCCATGCTACATGGCAGTAGGCTTTTGGGTGGCTGTCGGTATTCATTCCTCATTTCATCAGGATCTATTTGCCATAGACTTTCCTGCATCTGGCTGGACATTTATTCCTGTGCGAAGAGGTGTGAAACACACGTGCTGCCCTTCCCCTGCATTTTATTATTCTGCAGAATAATTTCTGGGTCTTGCTCACACTTGTTGGCAAGAGATATGGGATATTCAGTTGCTGATATTCAGCCCTAAGAAGAGCTGCTGAACTTCTGCTGTAGGGATTTGGGGAACAGCAGAGGGTGGAGGCCATTTCCCCAGTGTAAAATAGCTACTGTATGCAACTTCGTTTATTCTTACATTGCACAATAGAGCTCTATTTTTAGCTTTCTTTTAATGCTTTGTACTGTAGGGAATGGTATACCTATATGTAAATGCTAAAACCAGCTCTATGCTTAGTTTCTTATTTATTGCCTGTACTGCAATGACTGTTCCAAATACCACATTTTACCCTTGCAATTAATATCACTAGGCAGCATTGTCCTCCAGTGCACACTGCTGTACATATCTTTGAATTTAATAATGTCCATCTTCCTGTACCTAACTCACAGAATCATAGAATGGTCTGGGTTGGAAGAGACCTTAAAGATCATTTAGTTCCAACCCCTGCAAGTATCCAAGAAGAAATAAGGAGCAGCAATGGTGGAAATAATGAAGACCTGACAACACCAATCATAAGTGAGATTTCTTTTCAAATTAGTAGTAACTTGTATTCTTATCATGTCTAAGTTATTGCCTAGATTTCAAATAACTTCTTATTTGATGGTGTGATGGGATCAGCCTCATTACGGTTTTAACAACTACCATATTCTGCAGACAATTGCTTGTTAAGAACTAGTATGGGACTGTGGAGAAAAGGCTCTTTCTAAGCCCACTCTGCTTTCAGCATGATTGGTATATAGCCCTGAAAGCAAATGAGTGTGTGTGTATGAGAAATTAATCCTGCTCAGGGTTGGATTAACTGGTGCAGAAGACCCAGGGCAGGGTGCCAAAGCAGAGTTGGCATTTGCTAAAAGTGGGGCTCCCAGAGATAATTTCGATTCATGCCTCTGACCTATGGGTCATCTGCCAGTGTCCCAAGGTGGCTGATAGTAAAGTGTATTGACTGCTGACAGCACATCTGAAAATGAAGTGTGTAGTACCTCAGTATGTAGAGATTTTATGGGTAACCATCTTAATGCTTGAAAACTGTTCTATTTATTGTGAAAGGCAAATGAGTTTTTCATTAGTTGTGGCAGTATTTGACTGTAGGGGTCTTGCTACATGTGGTGAGAGCAAAGAGCTCTCATTTTGTCCTTTGCTTTCATGGCATTTTCCTGCTAGCTTTTCTGTGTCAACTTGATGCTCTATTCTGGTGGGACTTCGGGACTGAATGTTGTTTGTCAGATTTTTGTTGTTTTACTTTGTCTTCTTTTTAACTGATCCTCTCCCTTCTTGACATGAAAGCGTTCTTACCTCTGATCCTTCTTCACCTCTTCCTTACTGAACTCTTGTTTTCTTAAGAATTATGGGTGACATGTTTAGCTATCATTCAACTAATTTAGAGGTAGTAGGTGTCTGTTCAGGAAGGTTTGCAGGATCCCTTCACGTAACTAGGGAGTCATTTGCATGCTTAATCAGAACAAGTACTCTTGCTGCCGGAAGATTAATGTTGTTAATAGTATAAAACAGATTTGATAAATAAATACAATTACCATTGCTGACATCTAGTAGGAATTAATAAGAGGTGGTCTCTAGGCATATAATCTCAAAATTGATAGTGCTGCTTTCTTTTTATTAAGGAATTTTACATTAATGATATCCATACATTGAGAGAGTGTTGCATTCAATCTAACAAAGCATTAATCCCGAAGGAAAGGGAGTTTCCTGAAAAGTGAATGCAAAGCAAAAATTGATCCTGATAGATTGCCCTCGGGAATTGACAGGGATTACTGATGGCACAGCAGAGTACTGAGCTGGAGGTCAGGAGAGATCTTGCCTTCCAGAGGCTAAATAAGAGTGTGGCTGCCAGCCGCGAGCCTTGTGGTGCGAGTGCCCACAGTCAGAGCATATGCTGCAGCCCTGCGTGTTGCTGTGCTTTGCTCTAGGGTACATCCCTATTAGAGTTGTTGTCTGTTCATTATTCTCCCTGTCTATTTCCCTCTAGATCAGTGTTTTGCTTTGAAAATGTATTTATCTGAGTGAAGCTGGTCTAAAATTGATAAGAGCTGCCTTCTCTGTAGCTCTTGTGGAGTTGGTCTCACCTAGTCTCACTGGTATTTCTGTTCCTTGACTCTGTCCTTGATTGTCTCTTAAAGGGACACTCGGATTTGTTGGCATTAAAAATAACATTCAAGATGACTGCAGTTGATGAAACTGGGGAGAGGAATCCTTTGGTTTATCTGAGATATACTGTGGATCCAAAAGCACAGCAAAGGGGATGGGCTCAGAGAGAGCACTGGTAATTGATCAGATGCATGAACATATTTTTCCTGTTAGAAATGTTGATAGGAATTTTATTTAAAAAAAATGGAAAATAGTTAAAAGGAGCTATAATAAAACCCATATATATTCATGAGCATGATACAGAATGTAAACAGTGTGCTTCTGCTTGCCTCCCTCCCAACAGCCAGTGTCAGCAGAAATATGGAATTCTCAGTCTCTCCATTGAGTTAAAATCACTTTTTTATGAGATGCATTTGTGATAAACCAAGGCCCCTTGCTATGAAAATCAGCTGCTTTTTGTGGTTCAGTTTACGTCTTTTCCAGCCTATACTGGAAGATGCATCCAAATACAGAGTGAAAGCATCAAGTGATGCTGCATACCCATAGTCTGAATTTGCCCGGTCATGTTGTACCTAATGTGGCAGTTCTGCATAGGGACAGAGTGAGGCTGGTCCACATGAGGTGACCTACCCAGGTTTAGCCCCGAGGGCTCAAAAAGCTGCTCACAGCAGGCTTTGTGGATGAAGCCTGGGGAATAGAAAAGAACCCGACACTTGTCCCAAGCAGGATGGATATGCAGTGACCTTGGTAAAATTTGCTGGGATAAAAGAGGCTGTTCTTATTTCTGACTATCATTGGAGGTAAATCCTCATGGATTGAAGCACACAAAGCCCGAACATGACAGTGCCTACAACTGACTTGCAGATGGATCACTGGGACTCTGAAAATGCTGGTTTAGTGCTGCTAAACAGGTAAAGTCTTTGGGTTGCTTGCAGTGATTTCATGAAGCTTTCTCTGGCTGACACTGTCATATTTTCTCTGTGATAGACCTTGCTGTGCAGCCATTTGGCACCCCATGGATGCAACATTGGAAGATTTTGGCCAATAGACTGGTCAGTGAAAGCAGGACCTGCTGCTAGATACAAGGGCAGGGCTGAAAGTGTGTTTTTTAAGGAGCTGTGAAGCTTGTGGTCTGGCTTAAGCAGAGCTCAGGTGTCGAGGATGAAACCTCAAAAGCAATGTCCTTTGAGCTGGGAGGTGGTTTGAAGGAAACATGTACCTTTGTTTGAGTTGCCTCTTGTCAGGCCTGCAGGTTGGTTTTATTTGTTTGTTCTTTTTGACTCAGACTCCCGCAGGAGCCTTTTCTTCTGTTTCTTGCAGTGCTTCCTAGCAACTGAGCCCTTTGTGTGCTTTTCAAAGTTCAAGTGGTCCTCAGGCCACTGCAAGTCCCAGGCCTGTGTTTTCAGCCAGAGGGAAGCTGTGTAGCCTTGAGGAGGGTAGATTGGTTTGAGCCTGAGAGAGCTCTTCCACCTGCAGAGAGGAGGCTTCCACCTGTAAAGCAAGGATGGGGAGTGTGCTGTGCAGAGTTCTTATGCGATGCTACCCCCTGCTCATAAGCACAGAGGGGGAATTGAGCCATAAACCACACTGTGGCACACAAAGAAGCCATTTTAATTTCAGTCTCTGCTGGAAGCACCACATGGAAAAGAAAATGTGATCAGTATAAAAAGAAATGTTTATGTTCCTAGGAGCAGAGACCTCCCAAACAACTAGCATCACTTGACAAACTGCTGTTTAAAATGCAAGTGGTTTAAGTGCTGCAGCTCAACAGGCATTTGTCATAGCTCTGGCGTAAATGCGATATGCGCTATTGGTTGGTTGCTGCTTTAAAGCAATGAAGATTTCCGGTAAACATCTTTTGCTTGAGGAAAATGTCATTCTTTTGCTTTTTCTTACTTGGTAAAGCTAAATGCTAGAAAGCTGGGCAAATGGCAACCTGGTGGCAAGGGCGCTGGGGGTACGGTTTTGGAATGAAATAAAGATTGGATTTTAGTTTGTGGCACAGATCAGGCTTTTGGTCAGCAGACAGACAAATGTTTTGTTGGCTTTAGCTTTTGGAAGGAGAAGAAAGAAGGGAAAGGGCTTTTGGGAGGAGAGTTTTGGAAGCTACAACTTCAGCTCTGATCTGTCTATCTTTAATATTCACTGACTCAACTAAAAGTACTTTAAATAAAACCTTACTTTTCTGTAGAGCTGCTGGAAGAGTGACTGAAGACGTAAGGACTGTTAAGAATTGGCTTTTTTCAAAGGTTAAAAAATAGCATCTTACAAAGAGACTGAGATTAAAAAAGAATTTCAAAGAAAAATGTCTCTTTGGAAAATAGAAATATATGGGCGCCTATAATGTGCTGCAACATCCCAGATAAAAATGACTTTTGTCTTTGCACGCCAAATAGAATCAGATTATCAAATATAAAATAGTCTTAAGAGTCCAATTCCTGTTACAAAGACATTATTGATTCTGTGAATTTTGTGTAACTTGGAAGATGAAAATTGCTTAATTTATTTTCTGGTTATCCTAAACTAGTTCAGTGCCACCCTCTGATTTTTATATCTCCAAAGGGAAAGAGACCATCCCTCATGCTGCTTTCTTGTTTTCTGATTCTGAGTGAAGCTATGTATTTAGAAATCATGCAAGTGTGGGAGTCCTGGTGGGTGCAGGTCCATCTTGCATGGAGCTGGGGCTGCAGCATGGGAGGAGTTGCTGTCCTTCTGCTCTCAATCCCTCTTCCCATCGCTGGCTTTGCAAAATTGGCTGAAGAGATCTTGATCAAGCAGCATTGCTATGACAAGGTTCCTGGACACCCTGACTCCTTTCTGTCCAGCCCAAGGTTCTATTGCTTGAGCAAGAATGGGTGATTCTAGGTATTGTCTCTGTATCTCATTGCCTGGATTTCAGATTATTATTGGCTGCAAAATCATCTTCCTGTCCTTGGCCTATGCTACTCTGTGGATGGCTTCTAGGAGTCAGGCTTAGCTGGGAAAATAGTCAAGGCTGTCTTTGGGATGCAGTAGAAAATCTTACATCATGTTAGAAATTAATTTCTGAAATGGAGATGCAGTGATTACAGCTCTCTGTATCCTTCCTAGGCAGATGCGCAATGGTGTTTATCATACAAAGGATGAAACATTCTATCTGTTCCCATGGTAGGAAGGATAAAATGTAGAGAAATATCCTTCAAATGTTCTATAAGTAAATTTGAAAGAGTGTTAAAGTCATTCATCCGAGAGATGACTGCAGTTCTTGCAATGCTCTTCGCCAGAGTTGTGATAACCTCAGCCATTTTGCTGGAAGATATTTCTGTCCCATTATCTGTAAAGTGACTACCACTTGTGTGTTATCCCACAGAGACCTTTCTGCTCTGAGTCCCACTACAGCAAAGTTGCTCATGGGGACTCCATGTAATGCCTCATCTCAAACTGACCAGTCTACAAGCAATTGCTTGAAGGAGATCAAGAACTTCTTTAGCATATAATAACTGGAATGTTTTAAGATTCATTGGTTATATATACATGACAATACACACTTTCCATCTTCTTGTAATCTTGTGCTTTGGGAAATCTGTGCTTCAACCCTCAGGGATGGAATTTATCCATTTTTTTCTTTAGCATGTGGCAGAAGCTGTAGTCTTATGACACATACGTGGCTGGTACTGCTGGCTCAGTTGAGGCAGGAGGAGGTACATAGTATTGTGTGGGCAGCTGTAATAAAGCATAAGTATGGGCAAGTTACCTTAAATAACCCCAGTACTCCAGAGAAGTGATTTTGCAGTGCATCCTCTAGGAAAAAATATTGCTTGATAGCACTTTTGAATTTGTGCAACTTCAGTTTGACATATATTTTTTCCTCTATGTACTGTGTTTACAGCAGTAGGTTCAGATCATGCATTGAGATCTGCTTTTGTGTGCAGAAAACTAATCAGGGAAATGTTTCATAGCCCAGAGGTCTGGATTTGCAGACTCCAGTTCAACAGCTGCATCTCTCTGTGCTGGCAGGAAGGAGCATCTGTCAGGGATGCAGTGCAGTCCTTATTAAATTATAATTTAGAGCTATGGCTTAGAGAATCAGGTTCAGTTATGTACTTAAAAATAATAATACTAATCCAGTGGTTGGTCTTATCAGAAGAAATGCCTCTTAGCTGGACAAAGACTAAATTTTTCAAGCTACAAAGAGCAAGGAAAATGGATGAATTGGTGTCCCCACTTAATTGCTCCTTGCTCTTATGAAACAGTGTAGGTGTCTTTCCACCAAGAGAATAAAGCCCCCTGAGCCTTTAGGCTTGTTTCCTATTTGTGACAAAGCAGTCACGCCATGAATTTGGCTACAACAGGAACAGTGCTCTGAATTGCGTGACATCAAATTTTCTCCTCTTTCCACTCTTATCAATGCCCCAATATACAAAATTCCCTTTTGCATGAATTTTTAAAGAGTGCGTTGTTTCTGTTCCGGGCTGGCTTGCTTTTCTAGCACATCTCTTCTGTCAGCTATTTAGAAATGCAGTCATATTTTATTTTCATGATGTTCCTCCCAAGTCACATTACCCAACTTCAGTAAATGAGAAATGGTCATCTGAGTCAGGAAGGATCAGGGCAGTATAAAGTTGCTGAAGACTGAATTATTGGGAAGTTTTCTTCTGCATAGCTTACACACACTGATGTTAGCACAATTTCCGAGCAAAGGGTGGCAAAGCTTCCTTGGCATCCTTTCGTAGGAAACATTGGGGTAGCCTCTACAGAATGACTTGAGGGGTTGACTCTGTTATCCAAGTTGTAAGAAAATAATAATGAAAGTTTGTGAAGTTCCATGGGGGTTTGTAATTAGAAAGCTTTGAGCTTTGGTCTGAAGTGTATTTTTGCCTGTGCAAATCAGAGGACTGGAGTTATTTTGTGTGCTGTTATGGTAGCAGAAGAGGTGAGGTGACGCCTCCTGCTGTCCTCTGGTGCAAGCATTGGCTGTGGATATTGAACAGCATATGTTCTCACAGATTCATTAAAATCAACTGAAATTCAGAGGAAGCATACTATTGCTTACAAAGTTATCTTCCTCTTACTCCCATTTACCTGCTGTTTCTTTTCTTAGGTAAGCAGTTCAGGCTAAGACTCAAATCTTCTGTCTGTCTTTGTGAGATTCAGCATGAGGGGGTGGCTACCAGGTAGAATCACTTTTAAAGAAATAAAACATTTCTGTGTGCTCTTGTTCTCAGGCAATAAGGTTTCAACAGCCTCAGTCTTTTACTGGCTGACCTGGTGAAGCAGCTGCTAAGGAAAACAAGTTCCTGTATGGGCTACTCCAGCAGCTATTTATAGCAAAACATTAATTAATAATTTCATGGGTCTGGCATGGGAATTGCTAGGAAGGATGATGGAACAGTATTCATGCTGCTTCTTTGGAATAAGCGCCAGGGATGCTGTTTATCTTTATTAAAATAAACTGTAACTTTATGCCCTGACTGGCTGTTGAATTTTGATGTTTTAATTCAATGGCCCAGGTTTAGATGCTGGTCTGCTAAAGAAACAGGGTTAACTACTGGTAGAGGGTATTTAAACTGATGCAGGCAATGTGCTTCAGAGCCAGATAAGAGTGGGAAAATCAGTAATTTAGATTTCACTTGACTGCGGGACAGAAAGTGCAGATTAATGAGGGAATGCTCATGTGGATGGCCAAATTCTTGCGTAAAAGGAGAAGTGTTGCCCTTTCTTCTGGTTTTGCCTCAGCAGTACTTAAACTATTTGCCTGGAAAAGAACTAGTATTTTAATCATGCGGTAGTTAACACTTCCAGTGCTACTGCAGACCTCTCTGGTTTGGGCAAAAGTACTTAGTTAGAGTTTCTACTTGTGTAGTGAGAAGTTGCTGGAGAGGAGGGCTGGTGTCCTGCACTGGGTTGGCAGCTTTACTTCTATGCTGCCATGCCAGCTCTGCCAGGTAGGATGGATGAAGGGAGTCAAGCATAGAGCTCCTGTGCTTTAATCCCAGCAGCGCACCTGAAAAAAATGCCATTTTGATGACAAACTCTAACCTTGCTTAGTACCAGTGCAAATTACTTTGCAGGAATACATTACAGATTAACTAGTGGGTACTACCACAATAAATCCATCTGGTCATAAGTTTTTATGCTTGGAAGGCCTTGTATAATCAGTAGGACCTGTTTTGTTTCAGGAGAGTCGTGGTGGGATTTTTGTTTGTTTTTTACTTTTTCAAACCAAGAAGGTATGAAGAGCGCCTGTGTCGAGGAGAGCAAATCGGCAGAGTGCAAGAGATCCTCAGCGAGAGAGAAATGCACTGTTTAAGGTGAGGTCAGTGAAGAAAGTGAAGCACTTGAAAGAGGGAAGTGGCTGAGAAACTTTAATACTGGTGGCAAGAGAGGAGGAAGGTGAAGAAGATGTTTTGGAGAGGAAGGGATAACAAAGCAAGCAGAGGGGAAGGTCGTGTGTTTTTGTGAGTTTTCCTCAAAGAGAAACTGGCAGAGGGAGAGATAAGAGAACAGAAAGAAGGAATTCGGGCAAGTACAGGGCTCCTATAATTCTGAAACATCTAAAAGGATGTTAAACATGGCCAAATAGTAAAGGCAGTAGTAGTTTCACCTGCTCTAATAATCCCAC